>JARQTH010000310.1:311318-599748 GCA_030142595.1 Trachelus iudaicus
AGTGGTGGACAAGGACCTCAGGGACCTTCGGGTTATCCCAGTGGTGGACAAGGACCTCAGGGACCTTCGGGTTATCCTAGTGGTGGACAAGGACCTCAGGGACCTCAGGGACCTTCGGGTTATCCCAGTGGTGGACAAGGACCTCAGGGACCTTCGGGTTATCCCAGTGGTGGACAAGGACCTCAGGGACCTTCGGGTTATCCCAGTGGTGGAAAAGGACCTCAGGGACCTTCTGGATACCCTAGTGGAGGAAAGGGTCCTCAAGGACCTTCTGGGTACCCTAGTGGTGGACAGGGACCCCAAGGACCTTCAGGTTATCCTAATGGAGGACAAGGTCCTCAAGGACCATCTGGTGGTTTTCCATCCGGAGGACAAGGAACTCAAGGACCATCTGGTGGTTTTCCATCCGGAGGACAAGGACCTCAAGGACCATCCGGTGGTTTCCCATCCGGAGGACAAGGACCTCAAGGACCTGGTGGACGACCTGGAACGGGTGGATTCCCAGGATCGGGCCCATCTGGCCCCGGGTTCCCAGGAGCACCAGGAGGATTCCCAAGTGGACAAGGCCCTCAATCCGACGAAGGAACCTACGATGAAGGGGACTATTCCGCCATTCCTGGAGAACCTGGCCGAGATTATCCAATTTACGCTGACATTCCTGAAACTGGTTTTCGGTGCGATGCCCAGCAATATCCGGGCTACTATGCAGACGTCGAAACTCAATGTCAAGTCTTCCACATTTGTGCGAACAACAAAACGTATGATTTCCTCTGTCCGAATGGAACGATTTTCCATCAGCAGTACTTCGTTTGCGTCTGGTGGAACCAGTTTGACTGCAATTCAGCGCCGAGTTTCTTCTACTTGAATGAGAACCTGTACGACTACACCATCGTTGGCAGTCAAGGCCCTCAAGGTCCAGGCATCACGGGACCTTCTGGACCAATTGGAGGATATCCTGGTACACAGGGTCCATCAGGACCTAGTGGCCCATCTTTCCCAGGGCAAGGTCCATCAGGACCCTCCGGCCCATCTTACCCTGGACAAGGACCCTCTGGTCCATCTTACCCTGGACAAGGACCATCAGGACCCTCTGGCCCATCTTACCCTGGACAAGGACCATCAGGTCCCTCTGGCCCATCTTACCCTGGACAAGGACCATCAGGACCCTCTGGTCCATCTTACCCTGGACAAGGACCATCTGGACCTTCTGGTCCATCTTACCCTGGACAACGACCATCTGGACCTTCTGGCACATCCTATCCTGGAAAAGGACCCTCTCGACCTTCTGGCCCACCTTATCCCGGACAAGGACCTTCAGGACCTTCTGGTCCATCGTATCCTGGACAAGGACCCTCTGGACCTTCTGGCCCATCCTATCCGGGACAAGGGCCCTCAGGTCCCTCTGGTCCATCATACCCCGGACAAGGACCTTCTGGCCCGTCATATCCTGGACAAGGACCTTCTGGCCCATCTTACCCAGGACAAGGGCCGTCAGGACCTTCCGGTCCATCGTACCCAGGACAAGGACCGTCAGGACCCTCTGGCCCATCGTATCCTGGACAAGGACCTTCTGGCCCATCGTATCCCGGCCCGGGAACACAAAGACCGGGTGGTCCAGGTGGATATCCAAGTGGCAAACCTCAAGGACCATCAGGTCCCGGGTTCCCTACAACCCAAGGGCCACAAGGACCCCAAGGCGGCCCCGGTAGCCCTGGTGGATATCCCAGTGGCAGACCCAGTGGACCAGGATTCCCCAGTGGACCCTCAAGTCCGTTCCCAGGTGGAAAACCTCCTCAGTCAGACACGCCGTTCCCATCTCAAGGCCCGTCAAAGCCAGAGCGTGAGTATTTGCCACCACGAGCCGGATAACTCTGCAAAATTGCATTCGACAATCTAGCCAATGCCCACAGCGATCCCACCGTTGTTGGTGCTGGACCTTAAGTGTAAATACGAGCCTCTTTACCTAATAAGCCTAATAAGCTTTCTAAGCCTATCTAAGTAATACATCCTAACCGTGTTACTTATTACTTATACGTATAACTCTACGTATATAGACGAAATACTATTAATTATTTTTACATAAATAAGACGTTGAAGAAATTTCGTCGCCGTCCCCCTTTAACGCCATAAAAAAAAAAAAAAAAGAACAAGCAATATCAAGACAAACTAACGAGCAGATGAAGATCTTCCATCATCAAGATTCCACGTTAACAATGTGAGTTAAGATGATCTAATCTAATGCTGTAACAACTTCTGCCTGCGGCCACTTAAAGGACGGACGTCGACTTTACAACTTATGAGTATTATTACACAACGTATTTATTTATTCAGCTTGAATAGAATTCCAGTTACCACAGAGAGGTTACCAGTATAGATTAATATTTTACACGATATCGCTAGGAGGACTATTATCGACATTTTCAGATTTTTCAATATTTTTTTTTTTCCAAAAACGTTTTAGGTCACGTAGCCGTGACCATTCCAATATTATAACGTCCGTATTACCACAGTACCGCTCAGCAATATTATTACAGTTAGGCAATACATGACACAATTCTAATTATATATATTTTTATAACAATGGTTTGAGACTCCTACGTGGGATGCCATTATGTATATTTTATACGTGAAATAAAGGAAACACCTTTGCAACTATTGTGCCGTTCTATTATATACGATTACTTAAGCCTTTAAGACTGTTAAACCGCATCCATCCACGATCCACATGCAGAGCACACACGTTACCAGTTATTACATATTGCCTTTCCCTTTCTTCTCGTTACCGTAATTACTCATATCGGACTGTTCCTCTCGGTGTCAGTTACATAAATTCGTAAAACCCGCGCATGCGCATCTACATTGTTTTTTTTCAAATTTCCCGCATTCTCGTAACTCGATAATAATTTTGTCATTCGACGGGAAAAAATTTCCTGATTCTCAACGCGGGACGTGACCGTAGATTAGATAGACCGTGGTTACCGAAAAATTCAAGCACATTGCAATTTATCATTGCGTATACGTATGTGTAATTTATGGTCAGATCAGTCATCGATTTCAACCGATAAAAAAAAAGTGCATCAATTTCCCTATGATGGAATAAGATAATTTTGAAATTACAGAAGCTGCTCGTTCGCGACTGTCGCCGTACGCGGATTCTTACGTGATAAAATTTACTGAAACCTCCGTAATGATATCTTTGAGAAGCATGAAATATATATGTAATTAAGTGAATGCGAAATTGCCATGTGCGCCGTTCGCGAATTTTCTCTGAGATCCGAGAGATCGCGAAGCTTCGCTTGCAAATAAGGCACGTATCAAACTGTTAAGTAATACACGGTTGTGCCAATGATAATTGTCGAGATTGTGATTACACGTGAGTTACCTGCGCGCAGACATGTGTTTTTTGTCCAATCGTATATAAGTAACTACGTGTCCTTCTTAGGGATATAGAATTACGAAAAAAAAATACATTGTACGAAGAATTTCAGTCGACTAACTAACGAGCTAATTACGTTTGGATCATGAAAAACAATGAAAAAGTTTTCGACTTTTCTTCTATAAAAAAGTAAAATCAAAAGTGACAGTGCCAATAATTTTTGTAAATAAATTTGCAAAATTACTTCATCGACGTAATCATCGTCCGTATCGCGTGACCTGTCAGCCGCTATAACCAGCGTGAAATCAATCTCATGGATCAGCGCTTCCCGAAGTACTTTCAAATTCGATTTGCATTTAAACCATAGATAGTTACGGTCCATTGTTGTGTCGTTAGCATCATCGCTTCACATGATGGAAGAGGCGTGATGCTGGGCTGGACGAACGATAAAAGTGCTGAAATAAATTAAGCGCCGAGTAAGTGATGATAGTTAGTAAAATACTAGCGTGGAGATATCAGGTAAGCGTCTTGGCCAGTAGATTGCTATTAGTAGCGCGCTGATTATTTTCTAATGAATTAGAAAATAATTAAACCGTGACTCGAGGTAGACGTGGCAATTAGTTTGCCACGAGTGTAAGTTTATAATCTCCGAATCACTTTGAGTATTCATATATTGTTACGTCACTATCGATATTAATTATCAGTAATGCAAATGAAAAGTTCGAAAAAAAAATCTAATAATTAAATTCCATTCTCTTAGGAGACATCGATTAGGTCACGTCATTCCTATTGTCGGTGTATCCTTGATAGTTTAAATTGAATTAAAAAAAAATTATCCTAAAGTCTTAAAGATAATTGGGCAATTGACGTCACTCACTGGGAACGTATCCAGAACGAATTTCTATTACGAGGAGACTTGGGTGTCGAGAGGCGCCGCAAAAAAAAAACTCCAAGCGTCAGCCATTACACGTGGGAATAAATGCAATTATGATAGATTACACCGCAGAGAAGATGCTACGTGCCAAAGTAGTTGCGCAGTTTAAGAAGCAGGAGGTAACGAACGGAACGCGGTCAAGATGACAGACCGGGCAATCTCGGGTCCATAATCGGCCAGGATCTCTGCCTTCTGGTGCACCTCGACACGCGTCCACCAGGCCTTGCGCATACTGATTTATAGTTGACCATCCCGAGTGACCGATTGACCATAGCAGCAGCATCGACAAGAAGAAGAGCCATCGGCGGGGGGCAGCGCCGGTTTCGGTTTCAAACGATGAGAAATCACTGGGTCGGATGCTGCACTACATAAACAAAAGGCGACGACCTTCCTTGGGACGTCGCGACGTCGAGTAGAAGAGCACCGGCTGGTCGAGATGACACGCTTTGCCGCCTTTGAGATCGGATCAGTTTCTCACCATTGAACACTAATTGCTACATAGACTCACAGTGTCCGCTTCGATCGAATCGGTAGCAGCGATACTAAATATCCTTGGGCAATAATTATTTCAGAATTACTTGCCGAAGCGTCATCGGTGAGCGTCCGTGGCGAACGGTAATAAATGACGGAGCCATTAAGCGCTCATCGCGGATGCTACGGATATTCCAGTAAGTGCCGTGTACAGTCCGGGGAAGACGTGCGTCGATGTCGAAGAAGAAAAAAGAAAGTAAACGGAAGAAAGAGGCTTCCTTGGTGGTCGATGCGATACACCTCGAGCTATAAATCATGATAGTCAGCCCTCGGTGACACGGGTGTCGCTGGTGTCGACAGTCGTGTAAAACACGCGTCGACGCATCGGCCTTTAACTGCAATGTGCAACGCGAGTGCAAGAGAAATGTAAGGAGTGACGATGCAACTCAGAGACGGCCGGCTTGTTTACAATCAGTCAGGTTGCTCGGTGGTCGTTCAACATCGTTGTCAGGGCCGTGGCCGAGCGATTGGTTATTCTCGAAAGTTCGGCTGGAGTTCTTATTCCTCCCGGGACTGCCGTCCGACGCTTTTTAATCTTCGAATTACTCAGTCGGAATCGCTCGATCCGATCATGCACGATGCTCGAGACCCTTTTACTGTCTGGAATGGAAGCTGCAACCGGTTCGCTTGACGGGCTTGTGCCACTGTCATTATCATTCTCATTGTCATTGTAATTCTTGACGTCGTACCAGGTAATCACGGATCTGACGTAATCGATATAAGCCACGCTTCTGTTCCTTCTCCTATGTTGCCCTTTGTTTATAATATTTACAAAAGTTAATTCAAAAACTTCAACAGCGTAATCTTGGATCGGCAGCAATGAAATAATACCTGGGATCGACAGTCTTCCACTTCCTGTACGCACCGCTCGTCCCGTCGAGTGTACGTAAAATATGCAAACACATAAAGAAATACCCACGGACACTCAAAATCAAGATTTCCGGACGATACTTCGCGCGTGCTTATTTATTTAACAATATTTTTTCTTAGTCAGGCCAAGACCATTATTTCGAGTCCGCCCATGTTTTCTCCAGCACAAAGAAAGCAGCGTCGATCCGACATAAGATGAAAGCCAAGTGTTTGTTTTGATATCCACGCTTTCTAGACACTATCGATTATGAGAATGAAGATGTTACCGGAGTTCGAGTGGCTCTTACCGATACAAGATAGTCGATGGATACATCCTAAGAATAACACGTAAATGCTAGATACAAATGGCTCAAGATCTGCCATGAAAACACGAACATGACGTGCGCCCTGGTACGAACCTGCAAACGTATACAGTCTCTTCTCGCTCCTTCCCAGAGAGCACGTATGGTATCCATCGTTCTTCACATTTTACATACTTCAGTGCAATGTAATGTCTCACTGATTAAGAAGTAACGTGCGCGTCGATACTCTTCGTAACTGAGTGTTGTAAGGAATATCAGCCATTTCTCATAATCGAGAAGAAACAACTCGTGAGCGGCCAGCCGCTCGAGGCGCCTCGGGACAAATTACAGGGAAGATTGGCGAGCGCTCCTAATTGCGAGAACTTTTGTCATGAACTTTTCGACGGCCGGTAAAACAGTCCAAGACGTGGCAGCAGTCGGGCTTCACCGTAGAGGCGTAATAGTGGCTCGCGCGTCGCCCTATAACGCCTGAATCCTCTAAATGTATTGACCTCAATTGAATTCGCATAACAGACTGCATACTTTTATACTTCAATGAGAATTCTCCGTCTCGGTATATGGCTGTACTAGCCGCGGGCTGCCGATACGGTCGCACGCTTATCCTTTTATAACACGGCGCGAGATGCTCGAAAGGACTCTTACTTTGTTTTTTTGTACACTTTTTTTTTCCTCATTTTCGTTCCCTTGGATAGACGACGTCGGTTCAAGTTGAAATTACGTTGGTACTGTGGGAAATTAGGGAGGGTTAGGAGAGAATATAATTACCTGCTGGAATTTTGGCTGTTACGACATACGCTTTGTGCTGTGAGGTAAGTTGAGCCGTATGAATTTAAAATGATGGCTCGTTATTTACATGAAATATATTTAATTGATTTTATGCTTGAACTGAGTAATTACAAAGCATATAATTAGCCATTAGCGTATCGTGGTTATACTGGGTGACTATTCCCAATGGAATTCTATGCTAACGACATACGATTCTGGTAAACAGGAATTGTATGCAAAAGGTGTATTTAACAAAATCGTTGCGGGCTGTGTAATCTCATTCAACGGCGCTGGTGAAACAAAACTCGATAAACCGCTAATTCTACAAACAGTTCTACACCTTAACGCTGTTCCCGAGCCTGCGGGGAACGCTCCTATGAATATTCAGCCTTTATACGTTAATCAGAGAATAAACGAATTCCAAGACCTCGACAGCGTCGCTGATCAATACGACAGTACAGATAGTCACTAAACAGTCTGCGGCTCATAGAAAGCTGTCTTAATTAGAGGTTGATTAATTAAGCCAACCAACTGTATACCGTGTGATTAACAAGTTACTTGGCATACTACGGTAGTTTGAGTAAATTTCAAAATTAACAGTTCCTGCAAGAAAATCGAATACGGCCTTTACGAGGATAACCAGAGGCATTGCAAAATGAATGGAGTTAAGAAAAATGTATAAATTACATATTACGTCAAAGATGTCGATAATCGTATTGTGAAGTTGTTAAGATTCCCCGTCTTTCTCCTTGGGTCAGGTCAGGTAGGATAGGACCTTGCATGCACGAATGTGTCAGAATGGTAATCACAATTTAATAATTATTAGGATAAGACTTTCTTATAATACCGTATTGCCTCATTCCGCGGGACGTTACTCCAATACGAGATGAAAAGATCGATTGGTCCATTCGATTGGCATTAAACATTTTCACGTAATCATCCATCAAGCTGGTATCACTTGGCGGTAGCGTAAAGGCACCACGTCGTAAGTCGTAACATTTGAGAAAGATTGCGAGAGCCTATTTAATGGAGGCAGCCGGATAGGAAGGCAGCCAGCCAGTTAGGCTATCGGGTGGTTAAAGTCAGGTACTCGGAATCAGGTACTCTTTTAATCGAGCGTGACGATATTTCGTACGGCTGGTAACGTCCGATGGAGATGCGCCGAGGTCTTGAGGTTTTTCTTCCTTTTCAAAGAAATAATAATAAATGGCTATAATCGATGCTAACGGCCACACCAAGATAAATTACGTGGATTTATTAAATGATAAACTGCCTTTATTAATGGCCCTGATCGTGGGAAGATTCACCAAAAGGTAACGGGCAATTACAGAGCGGCCGACGAAAAGGTCAATTAAGCATGGTCTCAAATTATTAATCCAGCACGAAATTTTAATGGCATCGTTACAGGTGGGATTACGAAAATTTTTCTACTCGTTACTACCTGCCACGCATATACGCAGCTGTGCATTTTATCTTTGAGAAATTATTATTAATAATTCTAACGGGTCGTTACATCGATCACGAACAATCGGATGTCTTCGAAAATACTTACCAATGTTACTCGTACAGTAGCCGATCGATCCGGTGGGATCGGTAGTACCTGTCGGAGAGATCCATTCTTCTCCGATCGATCCGTCGCAGAGCGGCTGCCATTACTACAGGGATCGTATGATTCGCGTGAAAATGCACCTTCAGGTAAATTAATCGACTGGCGCAACTGTGCGACGTACCGATCCCAGTCGTCCTAGTCCCGGTAACACGGAGCTGAATCAGAATCAGCCACTTTCTCCACGATTCCTCGGTATCCATCCACTAGGTACACATCGTGCCCGTTAGTCCCAGATAGCCATTTCTTTTTGCTCTCTTTACTATCTTCGCTCCAGTCTTTACAATCCTTCTAGCCTCGAGACAGAACATCGCGATAGGATCGCTCGAACGATCCCCTGAATCGTTCAGGATGATCGGACTCCGTATGGATCCCGCGTGGACTCTTTCGATCGCGAGAATCGCCAACCCTAATAAATTAATCTAGTGATTTTTATATAAAAAATGTTGGTCCACCCTGCCTGGACCATTTCGAAACAATTATTTACCTCAGCTCGACAGCGAACGGTCATCGCGTGGAGCCTCTAACGATCCGGAGGCTCCGATCGTCCGAGGCTTCGCGATCGTTATGTAGCCATAGTTACCAGGTTGGCCCTTTGACCCTAGATCGCATCAGCGAACGACATAGCAAACGAACACCTTCTTCCGTTTGAATTACCTTTGAATTACGTTAGTTGAGAAACGTACGAACACAAAGTCCAATCAGGACATACATAGTCGCACGTATAATACATAAGTCATTGGTATTTCATGGGAGACGAATACAATTTATCTATAACTCATAGAGGAACAATTTCGTGATTATATTTTTTTTTCTCAAAATTTCTCCATCCGACCTAAGAAATTTCGTGAAAAAATTCGTCGCTGACATTTGCATCGTTGGATCTAAGAACGAAAGAATATCGAAAATTACCGGTAACTCTATGCTCGATCATTGAACTTACATAAGGAGGCGCCGACCTCTTTCTCCGTATTTCTTTATGGAAACTACGGGTGACTTCCTTAAGGCGATATGTGTATAACGAAAATGCCAGTAATTCGAGAGTGAAGCGATACGTGCCTGGCCCGTATATGGGGTTAGACGATACCTTACAAAATCGTATCCTCCCGTACCAAGTGTGTTTGATCATTGCAGGTAGCCAGGTAGATGGAATCGGGAAACGAATGTATTCCTGCATGCACAGCCACCTTAACTAACGACGCCGTATCGCAATTAATTGAAACGAAGCAGCGATCCGTATCTATGACCATAGCGCATTTAAATGAAATAAAGACGTGTATCTTGTTTTGTGTCTATAGTCCTTATAGCCTAACCTAACCTAACCTAACCTAACCCAAGAGCGTCCCGATGCACCAGCTACCGCCTCATTGCTACCAGCTCCTCTCTTCGTGTAGAGGCGCTCTCGGGCTCTGCTCTGCTCTCGAGGCTACAATTATCTCTGCGCTCTACTGCTGCGAGGCAGGAAAAGGTCGGAGTTGATGCAATCGCGCACGATACCCGCACAATATGCCGGCTGTGTGCGGTTAGGTTACAAGAGTTGGCCAACTCGGGGCTCAATTAAGTTTAAGGCGGGTTTCGAAGGCGTTTATCAATAGGGGGGGGGGGGGGGGGAAGGAGGCGGGAGTCGATCGTTACGTGAGCCAGAAGAAGTTTGCGAACTCGAGATCTTCCATGGGACGTAAATCCCGAATCCCATATTTTACTTCTCTCGATCCTCCCCCACAGCATCCCGTGGCTCCCTTGTCCGAGCGTTCGATATCTCCTTTTAGAAAATCTCTGATCCGCCAATGTCCAACGTTATCTTTTATTCATTGCTCGGTGCGAGATCATCCTTAGCCAATTTGCGGGAATACTTTTTACGGTTAATTTATGACGCGTTCAACTTCGTTTCCAAGGCGATGCACTTTGAGTGCATTTTCTATTATCGGATTGACTGCAGTCTGTCAAAATTGTAATTTTATGGTGTTCTTATCGGGATGGGTATTCTATGACGAATCGGTTCCGTGGAATGTCACGGTGGATCGACCCCATGTGTTATAGCCATTTTATTTTTTAACACTCGCCACTGGCACAATCGTGATGCATCTTACCGATCCACGTCCTTGCGGAGTTTTGCAAGATTATTCGCGAGGACTTCGAATCCATAGACTCGTTCGTGAGTAAGCGAATGTCCTCGACATGAGAAATATCATGTAGGTGATAGTCAAGAAAGGAATTTCTGGGACGCTGGGTTTTTAGGTTTCTCTTATGTAACTCAATAGGACGATAAGGAGGATATTCGGATGAATTATTAACAAAACCCTTGTTTATTCACATTCTGTACAAACATATTTTACATAAAGTCAATTATTATCTACGTAATAACTTCGCACACGCATTCCAGTGTTTGGATAATTCCGAGCGATAGCTCCTAATCGATTGGCAATTTCGAAATACCCAAACAGAAAGAGTATTACCAACACCGATGTTCTAAAATATATCTCGCGCGATTCTTTTGCTTTTTTTTATATATATATGTATATATCGTTCGTGATTGGCCTGGCAGGCTTGATCCACACCGATCAATAAATTATTTAATGGCCCTCATCGCGAAGGGGATAAATTAGATTGGCGATGCGAGGCTTTGCTAAAATTAATTCTGAATTCGCTGCTGATCATAGGTATCCCCTAGAATAACGATAATTATACAATAACGAAACAAACTATACATTTATAAATATATTACGAATTTCCTATTGCACGGCTGCACGATATATAGTAAGATTCTCAGATCCAGAGAAGAGTAGAACGGCAGACAAAAAAAAAACAGAAAAACTTAATCCTCAAGTTAAAATTAAAAAATTACAGCTTGCTGGCTGTTTCATTTTCTTAAGCCTTTAATTTTCGATAGCCGCATTATGAAGTCTCGTCGTGCTTGTGGATTCGCCTTAACGTTTCCTGGGTCGAAAATTCGAGCGTGTCCTTGCCGATGAAATTTTCCATTTAATCCACTGATTTACAAGTCCAGTCCGAAAATTCCTTTTGACGTAAAGGAAGCGTACAGTGTCCCGTTATGCGAACGAACGTAGATAACGATTTCAAATGATCGATAATAATGGAACTGACAGCTAGCACGTGATCTCATGATTCCTGACGACAAAGAGAGATTCAGCCCCATTTAGCCGCTATCGCGTAAAGCGATCTGAGGAGTTCAAGGGCTCTGTTATCGGAGGCTGACTCCGATACCAATGGCAATGAATTCTTTGCTTCTCCCGTGTAACTGTCGTCCGATCTTCTGAACAACATAGCAGGACTCTCCGTAGTGCTCTTGAACCTTCGACGAGTTTTGCTTCTGAAAGTGGTAATAGGAGGTGTGCCGGACGTGGTTGTAGTCGTACTGGTTCTACTAGACGTTCGACCTCGGGATTTCATGTTTGATCTCATCGAAATTCTTGACGTGACCGCAGGAAGATTCAGCCTGTTTAAGCCATGAAGAATTTCCGTAGACTCCTCCTCGCTGAATTCATTAACAGGCATCCTCAACAAAGCGTTCAACAATTGTTCCTTCTCTTCCTCCGTAGTCTTGTTCGTGGGCCCGATGCAATGGTTTATCAGGAGCAAGACCAGCTGTCTGACCGTCGAATTATTCTCAGCCTGCTTCATTATTCTCATCAAAGTTTTGGAGCTGCTGGCGTTCAAATTACCAAACATCTCCTGGGCTTTTACGATCTCATTTTCGGTTACGTTAAACGCGTTCTCATTAATCCTTGATGGCAGAGCCGACGGCGCCGAGGCATCCTGTGGTACAGAGCTCGTCGAGGACACTGAGGATGTTATGGTGGTTGTGATACTCGAATGCGTGGTGTAGGTTGGGGTTGGTGTCCCAGTGACGTCCTTCCCGTAGGCAGTTGGCAGTAACGTGAAGGTAGTTGGAGAATCGTTACCGTTTCCAGTCCACTTCCAAGTTGTCGAAGAGTCGCCGTTGTTATAACTCTGAGCTGTCATCCCATCAGTGGCACCAGTCACGAGACTATCCTTTGGAGAGGGTGTGGTACCGTACTCTGCCGGTTCCGTGACACTTGAGTCCAAAGTTGATTCATCCATCTTATTGTCCGACGACAAACCATTGTTGATATGATTCGGATCGAGGTAAACCGTTGTCTCCCAGAGTTTGGTTACGGTCGGCGAGGAAGTCCAATGATCATCCACAGCCTGACTCGTGTAGCTATAGGTACTTCCGCTACTTTGTATGGTCGTCACTGGTACATCCTGGACGATAGTTCCAGGTCGAGCCGTTGTCTCTGCTGTGCTGGTTGACGTAATGGGTTCTCCAGTCTGGACCAGGATGCCGGAGGAGATCAGTGGAGTCTCCGTTGCCTTTGAATTCTCTGTCGTGATCTCGTTGTATCTGTTTCTGTAGTTTGTATAGAGACTCCCTGCTGTTACAAGAGACTCGTCCTTGTTTCTCCATGGCGATGCAGTTGTTTCGTAATAATTTATTCTCAGCGGTTCTCTGCCCGATGACACTTGGTTGCTCCTTCTCGACAGAGGAGTGGTGGAACTGGTTTTGGTACCGGCTGCGAGACTATTGGACACGTCTGCGTCAAATGCACGCGGAGTGAAGCCGTTTCCGGGTTCGTCGTAGCTTTCATAAAACGGAACTGTCAATTCGTCATTCGGTAGGTTACCGGATAGGGTCTTAATATTCTCGTGGACCGCTGAGCCGCCTACGTAGGAACTGGGCGTAGACGATGTCACGTAATTGTCGCTTATGGGAGTCGCATCGAGAGGCTTCACGTATTTTCCATAAGGTTCCGGCGTGTTGATGGAATTATTCTGGAAACCACCGAATCGATTATTTACACTGGACGATCCAGTAGGAAAATAATTTTCATACTGGGTCGACGTTCCGTCTGGACCGGTTGGTGAGACGGGACCGGCAGGTCCTGTATCGTAGTTTCGAATTCCATTGTTATCATTGGATGTTTCGAAGGCATGATTTACTTCGAAGGCGAAAGAATTTCCTACAGGCTCTTTGGGAGATCCGTAATAACCATTTTGAGGATCCTTGAATGATACATCGGTCGCGGGCGCTGGGGATGCTGTAGAATATTGGTTATCCGAAGAAGTGGTGTAGTAGTCTCCTGTTGATGTATACGAGGTCTGATAAGTGGTCTCCCCAGGGAGGTGGGAATTCTGAGTGGTCGTGGGATACGGGGTCGTAGGTCGCCTCCTTCTGGAAGCCTTGGTGACGTCAGAAAAATCCAGGACCTCGTCCTTCTCCTTGGTAACCGATGAATAATCTTCGGATGTTGTCGGATAGAAGGTTGTTGTTTCGGTGACCTCGTCGCTGGTGGAACTGGGTGGAGGTTCCGTAGGTCTGATCTCAGTAAGGACCTTCTTGAATGTATCGGGATCCTGAAGATAGGCAGACAGGGCATGCGTGAATACTTGAGCAAGCTCACGAAGCTTCGTGTTGTTCGATTTCCTGGCCCCACTCAATGGATCTTCGCTCTGCTGAAGATCCAGATCGTTTTCGTTCTCCGTACTGGCGTCATCCTCTACGCCAGATTCTCCAAAACGATTTTCAGTACCGGTACCGTTATCCAGAGCATTGTTATGATTAAATAATTCTGTATAGGAAGTTATCGTGTGCTCGGTTAACAAAGTCTTAGGCAGATCGGCGTTGTTCTTGTCCTTTTGCACGGGCTTATCGTCCACCTTACTCTTACTCTCGATTTTAACGGCAGCGTCGACTTCTGCCTCGTTAGAGTCAAATTTGTCGGTGGCTGTGGCGAAATATAATGCCAGAGAATGCAGAGTGGATGGTCCAGACGAAGCTGGAATATTTAATCCAGAGCGGCTATTACTATTGTTATTATGTCTATTCAAACTGGTACTACCCTCCAAGTCCTGAAGGGAGTGCAGCATGTCAATGGCGTGCTCTTGTTCCGTGAGTGGTCTCCGTTCGAATCCTAAATTATTTGGAAGATAGGCAGGCGTCTCCGTCGTCTTTTCAGGCAAGTAAGTCGCTCTCGACCGAGTCGTGGGTAAATAATTTCCTCGTTCCCGTGGTAACAAATTGTTCTGTGCATTTCTGTAAACGGCTGCAGTAGAGCTATAAGTAGGTACCGTGGCAGTATAAGCCGGCGGTTTTTGTGTCGTTGTCGTGGTGGTCGTGGTGTAAGCGTAGTTCTTCGTGAAGGGAACATACGGCCCGAGCGTGGAGAATATTTTGCCCTGTCTGTACGTAAAGCTTTTGTCATATGGACTGGTGGTTGCTGAAGCGACGGTACTCTCCTGATAACTCTGCGTGCCTCTGAAAGGCTTTTCCGTAGAACTGCTTATCGCGTTTGCTCGATAATCCTGCCGAGTGCCCAGCGTGTCCTTCGTCGAAGACGTCGGCCCGCTCCATTGACCATTTTCTTCAGGCTGAGAGGACTCTTCCGTAGCGGAACTCGTGGAAGATGTATTCTCATGGTAAACCAAACTTGGTTGCGAGCTAGATTTTTCGCCATAATTCTGCGCCACGGTATCGCCACTCGTACTCAACGTAACAGCGTCTTGCCGATAACTCTCGGTATTCAAATAGGGTCGCGCCGTTGAAAATGTCCCTGAAGCCTCGTTGTAATCTCTAGCGGTTTCTGAATCCTCACTGGAGTTTTTCCTGTTCTCAATGGCTCCCGTGGCTACGCCGTTTACCGTACTCTGCCCGTAAGTCTCGGTACTCGCGTAGGGTCGTTGAGTCGAAGGATCGACCGACTCTGATCCATCCTTGAATGCTTCTGGAGTTTCAGTACTGTGTTGATAATTTTCCGAATTCCCATAAGGAACCACGGTCTCTGTGCCAGCCTGCGCATCAAAAATCTTTGGATATGCAGTAGCAGTGACTGTATCCAAACTCGAGTACGTGGTCCGGCTTACCGAATCTTCTCTATAATAATTGTTACCCGGTAAATATGGTTTCTGGGTAGTTGTCTGCGGTTGATTTTCATAGGCAGCGACAGTGCCGGCAGTGGCGGCGGTAGTGCGGGGCTTATAAATCGGGGCGAATGTGGGAAACGGATAAGCAGGAATCCCAGGGTGGCCTCCGAACAGTGGCTGCCCATTTATTTCCTTCCCAGGAAGCGCGGTGCTCGACTCCTGCTGAAAATTCTCCGTGCTCGATACGCGATTCGTGTAGAAATTGTTAAACTGATTCGAACTGTACGCCTTATTGTAACGATTTCCTCTGCTCGATGCGAAAGCTGCGCTTTCAGCCAGTTGCTGGTATTCCTTAACGGGATTTCCGGTCGTTGTGCGGAAGGTCGTCGTTTCCGTGTAAAGCGGCGTTACTCTCTGCACCGGTGAATTCAAATTGTTTCTAGAAATAATTCTTGACTTTGAGCTCCTCGCGTTCTGCTTCTCGTCCCGCTGCGCGTTCTGATCTATAGAGGAACCGTAATAATCCTGCGGATTTTTATTGTTCACGTTTCTCTGGTTGTAATTCCCAAATTGGTTGCCTTTGACATTCTGATTTTCGACCAGCTGATTCTGCTGTCTGGATCGATAGTCGTTCGCGTTACCGGCGTAGTTGTTGAAATTGTCATTCGACGACTGGGACTCCTCATTCTGATTGTAATTTTCATCGGTCCGACCGGCGACTCCCCCTTCTTCTCCGTTTCCGGTTTCGGTTCTTCCACTGGACTGCGTGTTGAGAAGATAATTCTGGCCGAAGGGTTGATTAGATTTATTACCCTGTTGATCGGATTGTATCTGATTCGGTCCATTAGCCGACTGTCCAAACGGATTGGTCCGTCCGTTCTGTCTGCCATCGTAATTGGAATTCTGCGTCTCGTGACGAGACGCTGGACCGTCGTCGGATCCAGCGACTCGATGGAACTCGGACTTCATCTTCCTGACTTCCGCACGCCTCCTCTCGTCTTTGGCCAGCTGTTCGGCGCTCTGCTCGTAAAGTTCAACCGACTTGCCGCAGTCCACCTTGAACCACCAGTCGCAGATCAATTGCGACTGCTGGAAGATGGTGCCATTGGGACACAGGAACGAGATCTTTCGTCCGTTGTCGCAAATGTGGAAAACCTATAAATAAAATAAATCATTCTTCAGTTTTCTCTCTACGTTCGACACTCCGATCCTCTTCGCGTCTCCTGAACTCTTCATCATATTTTTTTTTATAGATGAACCAACTTTTCAAAAGCGTGCAAAAAATTGCGATACTTATACCAATGCTTTGCGTACAGGAAGCCAACAACCAAGCTACAGAATTCTAGTAGAACTTACTTGACAATTTGTCTCCAAATCAGCATAATATCCGCCTTTCAATCCGCGACAGCTAAAGGCAGTGCGTGGAATCGTCGTTAACACTGGAAAGTCGACACCAGGCTGTCCCATAACTCCTACAAGGTAAACGACTCGTGACAGTTCAAAGAACAAACAATGGTAGGCGTGCACAAACAAATGAATAAACAAGGCAAATAAAACAGTGTAAAATAAAATAACCAATCACCACTAACAATTCTAAAAAAAAGTGAAACAAATCATCAATAAAATGCTACGCTACAATGAATTGAAAAATTCTATACGTATACAAAAATTCTCTATGTACACCAAGAAAAAAATCCACAAGTTCAGAGTAATAAAAAAAAATCTACAAAACGCGCGTGCACAACTTTCACTAAAATCTTTAACCGCATTAAACGCAATGAAAACGAAAAATATTCGTGCGAAACAGTGATTGGATCAACCGCGTGAGGTACCCGCTCCCTTCAGCCACTCCTTAAGGAGGTCCTCGTTGCCGAAGAAAACTAAGGAAGAAACGTATCGTTACGAGAGTCTCGATTGGAAAATAGAGAATCGCTAGAATCGTGGTGAATAGGATATTAAACCTTGATACACTTGGTACTCGCCATTCTTCTCAGGGGCTAATCTCTTAACGATCTTCTTCAGTTCTTCCACGTCTTCCTCCGAGGCCTCCAGACCGGCCAGATCCAGTTCCGTGAGGAATTCCGGAAGCCTTGCCTTCTCCTCCCCGTGCGACGTCTGTAACAAGCAACGAGCAATGAGCAACGAGACACCTTGGAAGGATCGGACGTGACAGAGACAGTCTTAGAGACCGAACAAGGATCCATAATGCGAAGACGCGTAATATCAAAAAGCTTCCTTCCACCTTATCGAGCAATTCTAACGGAGAATATTCGAATAATTGTAATAGCGAGGAAACGGACGAATGTCATAGCTACGATAACGGAAGCATCGAGATTAGAGATTGAGAATGGTAGAACGTCATTTGCCATTTGACGTGAAATTTCAAAGTGGCCATTTAGGCTGCACGTAGTCAATTTTATAATACGAGCTGCTGGTATCACGTGGCTAGAGTCACGGAGTGAATATAGCAAATAATAAGGATCAGTGGCCGCGTGTTAATGGATCGTAAGAATTGACGAGTCTCCACGGCCGATACGGAGGCGTTCGAGTCATCTGGGGGAAAATGACTCGGGCACGATACGTGATAACCATTACGCGGGAGAATAAAGGGAGAATATCTCGCTGAATATCTTGTTAATTTTTATTTCTCTTATCACCGGAAACGAAACTGCAGAGACTTCCCAGGTATACTCTCTCTCTATATACGTATACATACATATATCCTATGCAGAAGAACGTCACCTCACACGGAAGAGTTCTCCAAAGTCAACGGTAATATTTCCTTACGGTGGAATGACTCGAAGAGCTACGAGTCTCGATCGATTTATCCCTGGAATTGTCTGATGAGGGAATTGCATAGCGATCGATCTTCGCCCATCGCTACAATTCCCTGGTAGCATGCATCTCCATCCGAGCGCCTCGAGTGTCGTAAAACTGTCACTAAATTGATATACACAGGCATAGTGCCTTTTGAAGTCGGCAGTCAATTGGTCGATCGTTGAATTTCGAATAAGAGTCAAGAAATGGGTGACGAGTTTCAGAGAGAAAAAATTTCCATGCTTCACCTTGGACCGGAAGTCCCGACAGGTCGAGCAAAGTGGAGTCGCAAGATCGTCCGAGTTAATCAAGGAACGCTTCGTTTGACCTATCCTGAGCTCCTGGGAATCCTTGAGGATCCACTTCCGTTTTCCTCAGACTCCAATCTGGCTTCCTGCTCGTATTTCATTAGCGCAGCCAAAAGTTAATTAGTCCGTTCGTATCCTGCGCCGTTTTGCCGCAGGATAATTGCATAGAGAAACTGCCGATTCTTTCGTTCCAGACTCTCCGTCCACTTCCGTTTCCACGAACGGCTTCGATTCCATCGATTCCGTCCTTTCTGTCGATCGCGACAACAGTGCGAAAGTGAAAGGCAATTCCAGTGCTGTATTACCCGCGAAATGCAGGAACTCGTTATTTCGTTGCATCGAACGGAAATTCGATTTACCCCAAAATTGCTCTCGGAATCGTTTCCCGGAATTGCAGGGGTAGTACGATAATTTCTTTGGCCAGCAAAAGTCCAGTTCTTTGGTTTGACCCTTTCGTCACACCCTCCCCCCCCCTCTCTCACCCCCCTCCCAACCAATCCTCATGACGGAACGGACCCACTTTCAATCGGGCATCGGATCTTTCAACCGCGAGCTCGATCGAGCGACTCCCTCTGGCCGATGAAAATTAACCCCATTGATTATTCCATTTGAAGATTTAATTGGCGCCACCCTCCCCCCGCCCCGCACCCACTTATTCGCTCGGCACTCGATGTCCGTAAAATTCTTTCAGCAGATTTTCAGATCCGGTCGGTTCCCTCCCTTCGAATCTAATGGAATTTCCATGTCCGTCAGGCGCAACGCTATACCGACTGCCGACACTTAGGACGCTAAAAGCGGAAGGTGTCTGTAAATATCCCGATTCCCCTGAAAAATAGGTACATTTTTTTCCAGCCCGACTCAATCCCTCTCGAGTTCTGCGAATTCCGAACGCTTGACGATAGGCTACCCTTCGTACGGCCGCGCATCGTACGTTACTGTCGACAGGCGCTTTATGCCGAGTGACACTTGAAATTTTTCAACCCCCTTCGCCGTCACCCGTATCATCCCTTCGACCCACCCTAACGCGGATACCTATTTTCCTTATGCTTCCTGCTGCGTCGATCGGTTTTTTTTGCTCTTTTTAATTTTTTTTTTTTTTTTTTTTTTTTTCAATATACATAAATCTCTCTCGGCAAACTTCTTCCACGTAACGACGTTACTGCGAATATTTTATAATACACTTTACACGCTCTTGTTGCTAAAATGCGAAAAGTTTTCTGTGAACTAGCGGAATCTTCCACTTACCCCCCTCCGGCTGATTCGATCAATTTTCCAATATTCCCCGATACACCCCATTTATCTACGAGGTGCTCAATGTTTCTCCAGGATCGAGAAACACCCCTTGCCGCCCCTAATAAATCTAAGGACATGCTCGTATAATAATTCGAGGAAATTTCGTAAAATCGAAACATAATTAGCACGCGTTCCTGCTCCCTGGCGAACCTCAACTTCTCCTTCGCATAATTAAACATTTCAACGTTATTAAGGTAAAGTTTAGCAGAGTGCGGGGGACAAATTGCCTCGGGACATTGAGTTTCGTAGCGAACGTAATTGCCCGTGCGGTTTAACCCTTAACCGTAACAAGAACGACCGTGCTGCCCCCTGCCCAAAATACCAGAACCATTCCTATAAACTTTCAGTATCCACAAATTTACGTTCCTTTCGAATTCTCATCGCGACGTACCAAAATAATCTGATCCGACGTTTCGAGCCAATGCCCGCGCAGTGTATCGGGATGCTGTAAGACGGGCATCTCCTTGAGATACCTTCACATTCCTATCGACAGAGATTCGCTCCAGTCTGATTAGGAGGAGACCAAGGCCTAAAGCGAAAGTCCGGCAGATGCATGGCAAATCTGCCAATTTGAATCTACCTCGATACCCCCAATTACGTTCTGCAAAAAGATAACTCGGCTGCGATTCATCCTCTACGTCCGTTCGACTACGTCGACGATCCGACTCGATCAGCACGTTGATTCGTAAAGTAATTATTTTTCTCACCCGTTATTCTGCCTGACATAATATCACCATGGGTGATTTAATACACAGCCAGCATATGGGAGTAGCGTTTGAAATTCGTCGTTTTATCAGTGTCCCTTAATGACGTCACTCGAGTCCTCCGATAGCAGGAGAACAAGGAGCCGCCTGTATCGGCAGTCAAACTTTGATTAAACTCTCCGGAAGGCTCGAGATCGCACATGCTATATTCCCGAAGTTGGAGGTAGAAGTCAAGGCCCGCTGTGCGCCACCGCAATACGTCCCTGGATTGCTTCCTGAACTAATGATCGGTACCGAGCGGACCCCCCACGGCGCGTATGTACATCGTGAATCGAAAATCGTTATTAAGGTACAAAATAACATAGAAGACACACGAGAAGTCAGATGAGACGAGACACGTTGGATTTCCTTGTAAAAATCATCTATTGGGATTTCAAGGACTCGAGTATATTGAGACGTTATCTGAATAAGGTCAAAGGTCACTCACTGCATTTCCGTGAATGCTCCCAGCCAGGATTCTAAGGCGACAGGAATCACGTTACAAGGGTCCCTGAAGACTGTCGAGTTACCAAAGGTAAATTCGCCTATTAGATTGCAAGAAAAAATTGTTCCAGCAACGATTCAGGATGTAGGTAGCGTAACGTTAAACGGATCCGCTCGGCGTGAAATATGACTTAAACGGTTGTTAAATTGAAACGGTTATGGCTCCGTGAATACGTTGCCTGAAATATATGTACGCGCGCGTATAGCTCTGACACATGTACAGGAGGAAGAAAATAAAGGTGGGTAAACTCAGTGCCGGGACTGTGCATCTAACCTGCACTGTACTCGCGTGCGCTACGTGTCGGACTTACAGGGGCGGTTGGAATTGCGCAAAAGCTACGTTGAATAACGTTCCGTCTCGCGTATCCACGTATTCGCACGCGTATCACGTACGTCTGCCTGTTCGAGGTGGATACGAGGACTAACTTTGTATATTCTTAGCCGATACGTAATTTAATCGCATAAAAATCTCTCAAGGATCCTCGAAGGGAGGAGTCGCTTGGAAAATTGTAAGAAAAATTCTCTTCCTATTTACGCGTCCCCGCGTCGTTAATGAGCCGCGAGAGATAGGAAACGATTTTACGTGGTTCGTTGGAAACTGAAGGTAACTCGTGAGTTCGCTGGCGGAGCGACAAGGAAGGATGATAGAGTGACTGGTTCCGCAAGGAAAACTGTGACTCGGCGAAAAACGAAAAGTTTTTAAGGTCTCTTCCAGCTGCAGTTTTGATGGATTTGTGGGATTTGCGTTTTCATCGGAGCGACAAAGAGCGTCCACTCACGGGCGACTCGGTCGCTTCTTTGGCTCGGTGGCGAAAAACAATGAGTACCGTGTCGGGAATATCGCATGGACGTGCATGGGGTTGGAGGACTGGGGTGGGGTGGGGTGGGGGGGGAGGCTCGTCCCGTGACGCCACATTCTTCCGGCATCCTATCCTCCATCCACTTAAGTACCTGGGTGCCACAGTTTCAAGAGTCTTATTTCTGTCCTTCTCTTTCTCTTCTCAAGAAGCCTCCTTCTCGTGTACGCATTGTTCCGTAATGGATTCCGTTTGAGTTTTAAATTATGTCATCCGCAATCCAGTCCCTCTTCAGTCCATCCAGTTCCACGGGTCTGTCCGTTGTCCGTCTCTTTGCCAGACAGCCAGACAGCCATCCTTCCTTCCCTTCCTCCATTTGCAATGTGGCGGCGGGACGTCGACGTCGCGACGCACCTCCCCCCTATCCTTATCTCGCTCGCTACCCCGTCCCAGTCGTTCGCCCCGTCTCACTCTCGACCGCGTGCGCCTTTTCTGCCTGCTGGCTCCGCCGGGGAAGGAATCCCCTTTCTATAATGACGTTGCATCACGAGATATCCTATTGTCTTGCCAATCCGATGGGCTCCGCCGGAAACTCGACGCTTTTCGCTCTTAGGATAATATACGCTCGGGTCTACGGCCGCCTGGAGCGTGGCTATACGTTAACGTGAAGTTAGGCTGGTTCATGCTTTTTTTTTTCAGATGAAAGTCACGTTTTTACGAACGCGAAGCTTTTGGATCTCCGAATGAATTTTAAATCGTGGGGTATACGTTTAAGAAGAGACTCGAGGACCAGGATTCTTGTTCTCGGGTCATTCAAAGGGAAAAGTGCCGAGCGAAGGTGAATCAGTGATTTTTCAAAATTTTATCTCGAAATGTTCAAGACTTTCTAATTGGACGCACCTACGATTCAGTACCATTTTGTTGGTCCGATTCGTGATGGGAATTTGGCAGGAAGTGGCCAACGCGAATGGTACCGGGTGGCCTGATCACGTCGATGATCGGACAGGCGCACGAGGAACGCAACGGAATTGCAAGAGCTTTAGATTCCGGAGCAAAGGGTCAGGAAGCTCCTAGAAATTCCTCAGACATTCGTATACAGATTGGCGTCGACTGCAAGTGGTAGGACGCGAGCTAATTTGCTAATTTAGTATTAAGGGAGTCGTGGAACTTTTAATGGAAAAAGTTCGAGCTACCTGAACTCTCGGCAAGATCATCCGCCAGCGGTCGGACACCTGAGGACGATCGGGCGAAACCTAAAGGCACCCGAAGGCCAGACGTTGAACGCCAGCGAGTAACGCAAACTCCTTCCAATTAGCGTCGCGACGCCCAACATCGCAGAGGAAGGTCTTCGCTCGAAAGGTTATGCTTGTGCCACAGGGAGCGCGAGGGCGCAAAGCCAGAAATAGTTAGAGCGTACACCGGATGGCGTCTTTGCTTTGAATATCCAAAGTCCCATGAATCTTTGGTGTGCGCGAGAGAGAGAGAGAGAGAGAGAGAGAGAGAGAGAGAGAAAAGCGGAACGGGAAATGACGGAGATAAAGCGCCGGTTAAAATTTCTCAGGGATGCGGTAAACAAACAGAAAAATTGCTCACCTTTGTTCCTCGATGACCCAACGCCAGGTTGGCCGCTGCGCCTGAAATACAAAAAATGTGCCTACATTAAAACGTGGCTAATTAAGAGCAACGTCGTTAAGACTCGATGCTCGCGAGCAATTAAGCTGATTCCTTTCATCCAGCGAGATCTGGACAACGCGTTGAAAAAGAAAAGGAAGAAGGAGAAAGGAAAAAAAGAGAGAGAGAGAAAAGCCCAAGAAGAGAGACACTCTTTCGTATCTTCGCGGCGAGAATCTTCCATTGAATCCATTTGAATACGCGTTCGCCTTTAGGTTTCCTCATCGAGAAGCACAAAAGGCAAGATGCTTCCCAAGTCAGCGACAGAAGCCTTTCTTTGCTCGGTAGGGATGACGGTGGTTCAGCCTTTTGTAAAAAAAAAAAAAAAAAAAAGCAAATGAACGCAGGACACTGGGAACTCGAAAGAGGCTAGAGCCGAATGTCACAGGCACTTGGGAGAAGACGCGGGCGTCTCGACGCCCGACAGCCTTTTGATTAACTAGCGGGAGCTATTTAGCCTGTAATTAGATCACAGGGATGTCGCAGCCTTCCTGCCCTTCCGCCGCCTCCGCCCCTCCACCCCTCCACCCCTCCACCCCCTGCACCTGCTCCCCGTGAGCCTGTCGCATTTCCAATTAACCCCGAGAAGCACCAGAGCCGTAGATTAATTCCTGCTACTCCTCGAGAAGGAGACTGACGGAAAACAAAGAAATCCCGTTAGGAGGACCTTTTCTCTCTGTTCCTTTAAAACGGAACGTCTTTGACGTCTTTAACGTTCTGTAATAATCCTTGTTGCGCTTACAAAGTCAACAGCCCAAGTCACGTTATAACGCAGGAATTTCGTAAATCGCGTTGCGTCCTTTGGCTGGAAAATGTTTGTCGCTTTACGAACGGACAACGTTACGTTGTTATACAACTACCACTGGTAAGTCTTCGATAGAAAAAATCTTGCAGATCGCTAATATTTGCCCAATTCGCATGGATACGTATGGATATACAGTCCGGTAGAGTCGATCGCACGACAAAATAAAGTTTTGAAAATGATCGTTTAACGCAGGTCGAGCCAAAAATATTCGCGAGATAAATTGGATCGATTTTCAAAGAATGGCGTGTTTGTATTTGCGCTTGCGATTTCCTTTCACAGTAAATCCTCTTAGCTGGAAATTCAGGCTCCTCGAGCTAGCTGAGCCACAAAGGAAAAATATTTTTAAAAAACGCGCCCATCTCAATCGAGCGCCGATGCTAGGCTGCTTTAATGCTTTGTTGTCAAATTTTGCTCGTTAAAGGAAATTACAGCAATTCCAGCTGAATAGAGAATTGACAATGGATCTGTAGGAAATATATAATAATATCTCAGGTTCTCAGTTAATTCGACTGTGCTCGCAAAGTATCACAATTCCAATTCGTTTCAGAATTTTATCACGCCCTGGGTTCGATTGAGAATTTAGGTAAAGAATATTTTTCGCGAAACGTCGAAAAGTCAGGATCCGCCGAGGGAGACCAGTGGATTTTATATTGGCAGGCTTGACTCTCCCAGGCTACGTGCAATAACTGCACTCGACTTCCAGTAAACCCGCAGCGAAGTTCAACCAAGTTCAGCGAAGTATCGTACCAAACAGGAAATACGAACTGACCAAAGAGCATACTGCGAACTTTAACATTCTATCCGGCGCATCGAGCTTTACCCACGGGGTTAACCGATATGACAGGTCGAATGCGAAGCTACGGATGATTCGAACAGACTGGAATTACCTTGCAGGCATAATTATACCAAATGCTATTCCTGGCATTGATCAAGACTCAAGTGCTAGATGCACTCCGGCATTCGCCTCCTAATCAATAAGCACAGCACCTGCTGTATGTTCCAAGCAAAATGTTACTCCTGATCATCCGGCCGATAAAATTCCTTGAGCATTGGTTACGTGAAATCCTGACTATTTAGTCCACAGGACTCTTTCGTTCGATCGATGATTTCTCGTCAGGACTGATTACACGTATATAGTATACGTGCGTTTTCATCATGAAGAAAAATGACAAGAGCCCGTCCATCCATCCATTGAAAAAAAAAAATGTCCAATTCGTCACAGGAATAATCGGGACAGTCACTGACAACTGACATTGATAAGAGCTAACTGGAAGGATCAAGAAGGACGATTTACCGGACTGTACGAGCTCTGTGATTGATTACGTGAGACCAATCAGTATCACCTAACTGCATCCTTAACAGATCGGTGCAATTTGCAAATGCTACCACGTGTCCCGAATGACATGACACACGACGCAGTTCAGTATTACGTAAATGATATTTTTGTAAATATTGACATGCTGTCGTGACTCCTTAAAAAAAACTTGCCCTGCTGATTATATGTGTAAAAATATAGGATAATTATAAGTCAATATTAAATAATAGTATAAAAAGGTGGGGTTCGCGACACAGATTCCTGCACCGATACTTTCAGAGTGTCATTGTCTGAAAGACTCGAAATTTTTTTTTTTTTCGCTAAATGACCAGAACCCTCGTCAGAAACCATCAGGAACTATAGAACAAATCGGAATGCCAAGTTGCACTACTTTAAATACTCAAAGTTGTTGCCCAAAATCTTTCTTTTCTGAAATCAAGAATTCCATTGGTCGCGCCTCGAGACTTCGTTATACCGTATATACATGTGCATGGAACACACAATTAATAATTTCCCTCGAAGGCTTCCCGCGACTTCGAGTGCTTCGCCGATTGAATTCAATTTGCTTTGCATATTTCAATTTCACATTCGTCCCCTGGCTCCATGAGAAAAACATGAAACCTGCAACCGAAGAGACTCTATTTTTTATTTCCTGAACAAGAAATTACATACTTCCCGTTGTTCGACGATTTTAAAAACTGTACGGAACATTTTCTGGCAATATACCAATTGGCCAATGCCATACAAGGGACACGCGTGTACAGAGCTATTCAGTCGAAAAGTCATGGTGATCTGAACAAAGGGGTTAAAAACAGTGGTTCGGCGGACCAAGCCAAAAGGTGAACAGACTGTATCCGTAAATACAGGTACACCCTGTACACAGGAAATACAATGACGATCGATAAACCGAAGGCAAATAATAATCGTTTGAAAAAGAAATATATAAAAAATTCGCAAAGATGCTGAGAATAAATTTTGGACCACGTCCAGTCTCGTTACTCCAAAGTACCAGATGCCAACGTAACACACGTTTTCGGAATTCAGAAAATAAATTCCTCTCGCGTTTTCCCATCAGGCACCTTTTTTTTTTTTTTTTTTTTCTTCTCACTCGACGCTCTCGCACACAAAGGCTTTTCCCTCGATGGCGATATCCGTCGCGATATCCATTCCCAGAGATCATCGATCGCCCACAAAATGTCTCTTATTACTGCTCCAACAGAATCTTGCGACATCCGTCCGCATCAACGAGCCACTTACGCTAATAACGATCGCTCGATATACCAAAATCGCTAGGAATTGTTCCTTAACAATCTCGTGCGAATTCACTGGGAAGTACTAAGGAGGCGAGCGAAAATTATTTAGAGACTCAGGAAAAAAAAGAAATCGTATGCAAGAATCGCGCATGCTTTACCCTAGAATTAAGGATTATCTAGATTTATCGCTAACCTGATTAAAAGTGCGATATCCACTTTTGTGACTGAAACAGGCAAAGTGCTTGGCTATGAATATCGATGCTATATAAATAAAAAATATATATACTCTAAGCTCACCGTGTATAAAATATAAATAATCCAATGTACCGATCGATCAAGAACTTTCCCTTCCACGATCTCCTCGATCTTGGAACATTAATTTAACAAGTACTCGACTGTGTTTACGATACGATGGACTGACAGTCGGATACGTGACATAACTTTGACGGGTAGATTCGATCATACAATATATATATATATATATATATATATAGTGTGCTTGTGTTCGGCCGGTCAAACCGCACAGATCGATCTGGTCCTCTCAGGACACGAGTGACCCCCTTTTAACGACTCCCAACCCACTGACGACATTATGACTGATGAACCCAGGAAGAAGCGAGAGTAGATGAGAAAGGTAAACCAGTGAAAAAGCGTCCCGTCCAAGAGATATAAGTAAATTGCACGAGTAGAAACCACAAGAGGGACTCCAATCGTAATGCCATTAATTAAAGGAACGCAATTAATTTTCGCGAATGAAGATTCAGCGGCTGAACGTTGTGATACCGGCTATTTTAATATCTCGTTAGATTTTTCTAGTAGCGCGAGATAAAGATTTTTCAAAAAATCGCGACCTTGAGATCGGATTCCGTGGTCAAGTCGAGGGTCATCAAGTTGAGCGATTAAACAGACAAGATCGGAATGGACCCGAGGCGTAAGATGTGCAAGTGTTGCCAACTTTCGGTAAGAAAGTTTTCAGAAGAATCGTACCTTTCGCAAGTTCACGAGTGTCTTCGTAAAAGTCTGATCGTACGAATCAATGCATTTTATAGATGTTCGATAGTTCAATATATATGATAAATTCCCAATCAACAGGTCACTAGCCGATTGTAAAATAAAGTCCTTGACTTTTACCGTCGGTAGGATGCCGCATCGCTCCCACGCTGTTACATGGATAAAGAGTGACGCCAGATTTAGCATATCTCGTCAGCTCGTCACTATGCATTATAGAGGGTAATAATATTTTTCGAATAGTAATCAGATACGCCACTAATACTAATAAGTATTATCCTGACACATGATTATTATTGATTAAAATTATATCCGTGATTACATAACCGCGCTACGAGTCTACGGTTAAGTCTAACCTGTCTGCAGGCAGGTTAGGTCAGCCTGTACACGTACCCCGTATGCCCAGGTGGATTTCTTGCGGCAGGTAGGGATTGACTCATCTTCGATCCTGAGTGAGTAACGCTTCGACGATGTTAAGAACTGATAAAAATGAATGATCAAGGACGCGAAGATCCTTGTGCCACTGCGAGAGGCCTATCGGCAAACGAAACAAGGTAAATCGTGACCCGCTCGAGGAACCGAACGCTTGCCGATCTGCATCGGCAATTTACTCGCAAATATATTTTCGGCATTGACTTTATCCGTAGGATAATAGCAAAGCTGTTAAACGGCCTTACGTAATTATTCGATTGGGACACCGGAGACAGACGATCGAAAAGTTACGTGCTTGTATGCGGGTGAAACCTGCATGCGGGAACCTGTCAAGAATATAAGTACTAAAGTACTAAAATATTTCTACGTGCTTACAGATTCAACAAGGATGAGTTACTGAGCCGAGCGAAATGTCAAATCGCAGATTGGATATATTTGCAATGCACGAGGATTCATGGTTATCAGCTGGATGATCCTGGCCTCGAAGAATTAATCCCACGAGGAACAATAGGGACGCTGGAGGACATCTTGGAGATTCTCCTAATAACATTTACAATGTCTAACGTCGACCCCACGTGGTATCTAGGTTGAGTTGCAACATCATTTTGTTTGGACGTGAAGATGCGCACCGAGTGTTGCCCCCGCTTGTAGATCTCAACTCTCTCAGCCGTATTAGGCAGGTAGATGCTCTCTCTCTCTCTCTCTCTCTCTCTCTCTCGGGGAACGAATGAAAAATATCACGTGGAATCTTTTAATTGACTTTTACTAAGAGAGAGAGAGAGAAAGAGAAAGCGTAGATGAGGTTGTAATAAATGAACAAAAAATTTTCTACTTACACAGAAAGAGGATAAATTCGGGACCCATCGTCCTGGATGATCCTGGCCGTGGTATCCCTGCAAGAGTTAAATAAAAATTAGACTGGACCGACTACACGACGTTAAGGAGAGAAATAGATTTTTCTCGCGTCCATAGACGCGACGTACGAATCTTACGTCGGCGTTTTATCGGACCGCCGGATCTTGTCGTTTATCGTATATTTGCATAAGAAGATTGCAATTAGTTATCGGGCTTTGTTCCGGTTGTAACAGGGGGATTATTACGTAGGACTGATGCTGGAATATTAATAAGCGCTTACATAACGGAATTCTCGTTTCTGTATGTCTCTCTCTATTTAGCAGAGCATTTCGCCTCTCGAATCCCATAGAGAAAATTACACGAGTGGCTAATCCAATATCGCACGTTCATCCGCGACGCGTGCAAATCCTTTGGCAAATTGTATTGAATGTAAAGAGAAAAATATACAAAGTATGTTTAATTCAAATTGGTTTGTCGGTTTCGAGGTAAAGTAACTCAGCCGAATATCATCCCTTTGAATATTCACGATTTAGTGAGCATCCCCGTTGCGAAGGTCGGCTGTATCTTTATTGCGGTTAAATATTCATGCGTGAGTGAGAGTGAGCCAGGAAATATTTTAGGAAAAACAGGTAAAACCACCACTCGTCCCCGATTCATTCTCGATTTCATAAATCGTCTTTTTCTCTGTCCGCCACTCGTGTCTCGTGTTTGTGCCAATGTGCCAACCGGCAGCCCCTGTCGTTACGCTCTGGCAAATATTCGCATTTTACAATGAAAATTGGCAAGACGCAGTAATTCGGGATGCCGTAACTCGCTGGGTTTAAATTTTTCGTTATATTAATATCTACCTCGATAATTTCTTCGATCACGCGATCAATTTTATCCTGGCGATACCCTCGATCAATTTGCGTAACCCGGGTAGGATGACCGAGCGTAATAACATTGGATATTAATGAGAGCGGAGTCGATCTATTTTTTTTATTTTTTATTTTCAATAGATCCAAACCAGTCAGGACGTACTAACCGTTCGTTAAGTTTGGACCGAATAGATCGAACGACGAGAGGTGAAGGGTCAGTGTAATTACAGAGGCTACGATCTACACTCGAGATTCGCCTTTCCCGGTCACCCGTTAATTATCCAATTGAATTAAAGTCCAGTCCACACGAAACGCATAATTATAGCAACGAACCGCCGATCGCGAGCGATTACGCTTTGGCGAAGACGTTCCAGTGAAAAGGTCTTTACGATTAGTCCTTGGATGTTCGATCGCAGCTCCTCTAGCGGAATTTCTGTGAATCTAGTGATATACAGCGCACAGCCGTGTATTGGCAATCAGAGGAGTGTCGTCTTCTCTCCTTGCTTCGTTCTCTATTTTCCTTCGTACCAGCCAATCTAGCATCTTGTCCCTCCGGCTGCCCGACCGGCCCGTCGATTCTCTCTTCGTCGTTCAGGATTGTGGGAGAACAATGTTTTTTGTCTCCTGAGCGAATAACTACTCGAGTAAAAGCGTGAGAAAAAGTCGCGCCGTTCGCGGCTCAGGCACACAGACAATTTTTTCTTTTTTTTTTTTTTGCCACGACACACGCTTCCCCGATTAAATCTCTCGATCGCGAAGCGCTGTTCGGCGCTGGGTTTGCGAAAGGGCATGGAAAATATTTAATTAGCAATGGACGAATATAACTTTAAGGTGACACTCGGATAATTATTATAATTGAGGCTTATCAGTCGGAATTTTAATTGTTGGAATTACGTTTCGAACGAAACGCCTTGTATCGTTGAATTCTGGAGATTTTACTTGTTTTTTCTTCATTACTTTTCTTACCCACGCTTCGCCTTGTACACGGATGAGAAGTATTACGCAACCTTTAATGGTGTTTTGCAAAATAATGCCAAATACAGGGTATACGCGTCCGACGGTGTTTTTGCTTCGCGTCAAGGTTGCCATTTCGCGCGGCAAGACGTGCAGAAAATGAATGAAACCCCGAGTCAACGGACCATAATAATTCCCATAAATCACCTTTCGCCACGTGCTTACGGACACGAGTCGAATATCTGAGCATGTATTTTGATGATGTAACTGCAAACACAGAGTCTGGCGGAAAATTCTATAGAACAAAATTGATCAAGCTGATGAAATCCACGTGGACATTGGTGCATGCTCGGATATTGGATCTGTGCGCGCAAGCATAGCCGATACTTCCTATGGCTATATACCCTGTGGTGAATATTCAAAAATTAATGATAAACAAGCGAAAGTATTAAAAAATAAAAAAACTCAATTCCACGTAAAACAGTGAATAAGCATAATGAGTAGGAAGCTGAACACGCGTAAAGAGACTCCCCGTCGGATATCCCATGCGGCACTAGACTTTATGTTTATCACTGATAACAACCAGCGGTGTTGCTGCAGTCTTCGTGGAGAACGTCAAAGTATTTTTAGAATTCTTACGTTCACTATTTGCTACCTGCGTTCGCTTCTTACTTTCAGATATCGAAGTTGGGTTTTTCCACATTTTTTTAAAATTCAATCGACCCTCGAAACTAGGTCCCTGACCTATGATAAATTTTTTGGTGAAACGTGACGTCACGCACGTACCCACTGATCTACGGAACGTAAGGTTACAAAGTTTTCTCTGATATTTTTATGGTGAACGGGTGAACGCAGAAAAGTGATGTCGATGATCACTCGTGGAAAAGCAGCTTGGCTAGGATCCATCGGGGTCCAGATAATTCGCTTGAATCACGAAGCTGGGAAGCCACGTCTGCGATAATGCTCGGCCATTTATCCCATCGCGATAATAGACCGCTACTTTATCACGTTGGTAATACTCGGAAGCCGGTGGTCGCGAGTCTCCCGTTACGTGAGGGTAAAGGAGGCTGGATGAAAAATTTGAAAGACCTATGAAAATATTCAAAAAGACTATCGAAGGCGAACTTGAACTTTCTGGTAAAAAAAGTACCAATAAAAAAAACATTACCTCAAGATTCGATTCGTTCGACCAAGCCCACGAAGCCTGACGTTTCACGACGTATCGTTTGAGATTCCTAACAAATTTCTTCCTGCCGTATTCACGCCTCGGGGACAAATGTTACCCAAAGCCCAAAATCCATTTTCCGTATTTTCATAGCCACGTCCAATCCCGGAAAATTCATCTCCCAAAATCCTTCGAGAAATAGTTTTTTTCAATGAAAATACGAATGATTTATGAAAACTAAGAAATATCAGAAATATTATTTTTTTTTTTAATTTTCCCAGGACTCTCGCAAAGTCTGAACATAATCCATTTAATAGGTTTGCCAATCTGCAATTCAATTACCGAGACTCCTCTGGCTTGAAATATTAATCGCGGGCTTAAACGGGAGACCCAGCGCCGAATTTTCCGGGCGATTTTCGAAAGTTCCCAACAACGAGAAATCCCCTCCCTCCACCCAGTCGCCCCTTTCTGTCGCTTATCTCATTTCCAACGTAACGCGAGACTGACGTGTTGCCAAATATAAACGACCTCGTCTACCTGAAAACCGCCGTGAGATCCTTATCCTTCGCGTTAACAGGTGTCAGCTACAGATTTTCCATAATTCACGCGACGCTACAGACGCGAAAAGCTGGTAAGAATAAATCAAAATTTTACAAAAAAATCTTTACGACAGTTTCACTTTGAGAAACTCGAGAATTTTCGCGTAGACGACGACGTTAAAAATATATAATACCCACGCGACTGAGGTCATCGTTAAACTCGCGTTAATGAGGGGAAAAAAGAATTGATTTCCCAGAGAGTAAAAAAAAGAGGTACCAACCCGAACAACACAAAAACAATGAAAGCAACAAACTGGGGTAAACCGACAGTTGCAAATATTCCGAAATCCCTCTGTTAGAAAATTCGAAAAAAAAATTCTACAGAAAACCAAGTAAATTCGGTAAATTCTTCGAAGAACGAAAGAATATCCTGAGACGACACTTTGTATTTCGCATGTAAAAATAATTACACGAAAGTGCACCTACGTAGAAACGTTTCCCATAACTGTACAGCAGGCAGCCTCTATCGTTACGAGGTAACAATGCCGAAAACAATTAAACGACCAGAGTATAGCAAATTGGCCATTGCCAAGAGTATACAGAGACTATAGCAAGAGACGTCCCTTGCCGCAAACCCGTTTCTTTAATTTTCATCGTCACGACGACACTGAAGATTTCACGAAGACGTCCCCCCCCCCCCCCTCCGCGTGCAGAAACCACGTCGGCGTTCATAAATACGATGCTTTCTCACCGCGGGGCAACGTACACAAAAGTCCATACCGACTTTCGTAAAATCGAAATGCGGCTACCTTCGCGATCAAAGGGATGTCGAGAAGTGCGATATCGATCGAGATAATCGTAAGTACAGTCCCTTACAAATCCAATGGACAATTCCGGCACTATCCGCAGAATACGAGTTCGTGGCAATCTTCAGGCTCGGTCTGGCCAATCGGCATTATTTCAAATTAGAAGCCGCAGAGCAGAATTAAAGCCCATAAAGAAGACACTGCCAATAGATAGGGGGCAGCACGCGAAAGCGCAAGACATATTGATACGTAAGACGTAGCTGGGATAAAGCAAAGAAATTACGAAAATACGAAGTTAAAGAAAAAACAGGTTCAAAGGTCATGGGTTACTGTAGTAAAAAAAAAAAAGTTCAATGAAAAATCCTCACTGTGTTATTATAAAAAAAAATTTCACTTTCCATACCATCCGCCCCTCCTCCTACCCCCCCCCCCCCCCCATGCCTACCACTTCCCTCGTTCACCTTCACTCCTCAACACGTGTCTGCACCTATGCGTGACCCTTGACCCGACCAAATTTCACTAGCCTCCCAGTACACTCGGTTCCCTCTCATTGTTGTATCAATTCTTCACGGCAATAAATATCCCAGAAAAGTAGCGATGAGACGAGGAATCGGAATACGAGTGTCCGCGTCATCGGGAGAAAGTACGTCATTACAATACCGGTTGGCAGATGAATATAAAATTGAGTAAGGCCGTCGCCGCCGCCGCCGCCGCCGACTCAGCGGCGGCAATGATGATGATGATGATGATGATGATTACCGCAGTAATCGAGGATTCCGCATCGAGCAGGAAGACGCGCTCGCGAAAAATGACTGTTCGATGAACCCAACTATGGCAAATGGGTATGTCAGGATAGTAATGGAAATGGCCAATAGTCGTTTCAATAATGATACAGGAAAATGACACGGGTATCTTTATAATCCATTGATAAGCGTGACAATCGAGCGATTAATAAAATTTTCTTAATAATTCAAACGTCACACGCACGACGTATAAGGACGTCCTTCTTTTCACGGACTCGATCTCATTTTTTATTCACCGGTTGTTACCAAATCGACGGGCCCAAAAATGACTTTTTTTTTTTTTTTTTCATTCGCTATACTCGAAGCGGTAGGCATCTTATCAGGATTTTATGCTAAGTGCAGGCTGACGTCAGGAATGTCATTTGGATGGATTAATATTTCACGTATGGATAATGGATATTGTAATTGTCGATTTCACCAAAAGGATCGATTGGAAGGTTGAAAAATACTTGAGAGATCGACGCACCTAAAGGACTTCTGGTTAAGTACTCTTTTTTTTTCAGGGGTCATCTTCCCATGAGTTTCAACGCAAAGAAGTCACTCGAGGACGTCGCAATTTTCATTGCGGATCGACCGCGCGTACTTATGCTGCGACTGGTGGAGTATCATGGAAACGCAGCGGGCACGACTAGGTGGCCTTTCTAAAACGTCGGGACGCCTTGGGTCATCCGTTCCATCGGTGAATCGCCGTCTGGTGAGCAGCAAGTAAATTCTGATAAAGGTTAATTACCGTGTATAATACACGTAGCAAGACAAACCGACTCGATTGGTTGCCTGTAGCGAAACGATCGAGGGATCCATTCAAGATGAAAAACGAAATCAAGCGTCTCCGTAAGTTGGCGAACTTTTTTGACAGTCAAAAAAAGCTGTTAAATATAAAAATATTGGAGCAAACATATTTTTCTCGTTGTCGCAAATAAAATCTACATACGTTCCACGCATTCGCGCTATCCGTAAGCACGTAAACACGTAAACACGTATACGAGAGATAAATCGATTGTATCCTACATGGATATTAATGTGCAACACGACCATCCTAAATACACGTATAAAGGTACAGGTATCCCTGGCTGTAATATTCTTACGAAGTATATTTCGTATTTGGCAGAATTCGAAAATTTGGCACAGCGCCTATCGAAAGCCAAGAAATATTTCGCGTTACGATTGATGCTAATGCACGAAGGTTGCGCGACACGTAGGACTGTACGTTTTCACGCGAGCTATTGAGGATGTACTGTGCACGTTCGCGTATAGATCCCAGAAGACGTGCCCAACGGTAGGTAAGTAGGATTCTGACGAATCTACTTTCTCGGGTCAGCCGAGAGACTTTGGGAAGACGCGTCCAAGGGCTTCGCTCTCGCCAGCGTCGTCCACCAGAAACAAGCAAGTCTATTACGTCGGCGGCATCAAAATGTCATAAAAATTCATAGGCCTGATCCTCGTCCGTGACCCAAACAACGACGCATTGTGCGAAGAAGCTCGTAGAGGCCCAATTGTCATGGATGCGATTGCGAGACCGACTTTCGATTGAATTAAGGAGACAATGTGCAACAATGGATCTCCACGCGCGGAGCGAGCTTTGTCATAGGAATTTTAATAGAATTTTTTTTCTGGCTCTTTGGAATTTCGATTTTTGGCATTTACCGAAAATTCTAAAATTCTCAGGGGCTGTGCTGAGGTACGAGGATGATTTTTGGAATCATTTTTCTTAAGGAGCATCGGATCATACTAAACGCACTGGGATGCTAATGCAAGGGGACCAGGTGTCCCGTCCTAATTGGATGATGCAAATGCCCATCTGCATAACAATGCGCCTGGGGAATCCTTCATAATGTTAAATAACGAAATCAGTAGAGCGTAAGTGACTAACCCCGAAACGCCGGATATTACGTTTACCATTGAGCCTATATCGGAGATAATTAACATCGACTTAAATATCAGGGATTAATGTAAGCAGAGTTACTTAACGTAAGTGACAAGCCACGCGGAATACGTGAAGACGTTTATTCGAAATTTTACTAGATTTCTCGAGGATGCATTCGAGGAGCATGATTGATCTAGGGGAAAGTAACTAGGATTCTCGAGTCATTAATTTCATTATTTTTCCCCATGACCGTCGAGGAATGAATCATTGCTTATTAAATATTACCTCGCAAACTACTTTTCCTCGAACGATTAAAATTTTCTCGAGGGAAATTAAAATTCGACGAAATTACATTGACGCGTAACTTTCTGGATTTCTTTTTTTGTTTCCACGATCCCAGTGCTTCTCGATCGATCGAATTACGTGCGTACAGAAGGTATTCGTATATTTTCAGGGTTAATAAAAATCACGGGATATTCCGGCGAGCTATAGGATCATTCGCGTCCACCTCTCTCTCTCTCTCTCGATTCCGCAGTCGAGAAAAAAGTCTCGTTATTCGTTCACGAGTTTCGAAATATTTTGAATTCTGAATATCATCAAATATTCTTATATATAAAAAAAAAGGGGGAAGACATTCAACGACAACCGTCACCATACCGAACGATCGATTCACGGTAAAACGATTAAAAAGCAAAATCAAATTTTCAAGAACTTTCCATAGAAATCATCATTAAATTTCATGAGAAATCAGCCTCCGATCGCAGTGTGACTGGAGCCCAATAAATTAAACGACAACCGCTTTCAATCAAAGTTTTCAAAACCGGTTTTTGCGGTAAAGTGAAATTTTTCGAAAATTCGTGTCACAGAAAGGAATCTCCCCCACCCCCTCGTACCCTTTTCATGCTCTTTCGATCCGATCCGTATTAAGAGAATGCATGGTACACGCGTTCTCTCGTTCTATTATTCTCCGATGATCTTCAGCCAAGAGGCCTGTTTACCTTTCACAAATCTCTTCTTCGAGTTGCCACTCTACTACTCGTAGCGTCACTTCGTCACGACTGAGGAATGCTTTTGGAAATGAAGAATCACAACGCGATATTCAATGTGGATTCGAGAGTTTTTCAGTAGCTTTGAGAACGCGTTAGTGTACCCCCCCACCCTCATGCCCACACAGTGTCCACTAGGGTATCGATAATGACAAAGACTGAAAATACGTCACGCACGTTAAAATTTTAACGCAGCCAAATTTCGATTAAAGCCTTCGGCTTACGTTGCACTTTATGCATAATGCATATTACTTTCCAATGCAGTTTGAGAACTATCCCATGACAATGTCGGCGTGAATTCCCGGGAGCGATTGTATCCCTATATATATATATATATATATATATACCCCTATACCGATGCACTGTCTGAAAACGGATGCAGCGCAATGCAACCTAATGCAATGCATTTGCCTTACGCTCGCTCAGACATAATCCGTTTTGATTCCTAATATCCTCGCGTTATATACCGAGTATCAATGTAGATCGGCTAAGCGAATCGTCATTATCGGCTTGTAAGATCTTTTGGAAATTTTTAGATAAATTCGCAAAAAAGTTATACACTTACCGAGCGCCGTACGACTATCAACATTTTGCACTATCGCAGGAATTAAGTGAAAAATAATAATTCTTGTTCCTGTCAGTTTTCCAGAAAACAGGAAAAAACAGGGGTGGAGTAAATTTTGCACAAATTAAATTTAAACCGCCATTAAAATTAACCTTCAGTCCTCCGAATGACTATAGTTTCTGAAGATCGTGTTATCGTATGTATATTCGCAAAATTTTGTCAAAACTTTATCAAGGCAACTCGTCCGACAGTTCTTGCCAACTCTACACCAATTTCCTCGAGTACGAGATAAGTGTTATCGGATCGTTCCATATCTCGAAAATGCAATACCATAACGCTTACATCATCCTGCGCTATTTTCCCAGCGTTCCTAATATCAATTAGAAAGTACGGCTGCGAGGATGAAATTATAAAGGCGATCCTCATCAACTAGCATTAAGCCACGTCTTGGTAGTCGATAACGACTCGAATGATTTCTACGTATATTTTTTTTTTTTTTTTTTTTTTTTGATAACAAACGAATAATATAAAAATCCCATTTTCATTACCCACATTGTCCATTGAAATAACTTTGCCGTGCTACGAGTAACAGCTCTGAGTCGCTTTCATTAGAATCGTCCCTAAGCATGCTATCTATAGTGCATGCGAGTATACTCCGTACACGGATAGTGAGGTTAGCTAGAGATTTGCATACAGTTGACGTTTACGATGCTGTCGCGTGCGGGAACGTCGTAACAGTGGAGACTAGAATGAATCGTCCTGGACTCGAATATCCTGCGAGACTGGAATATTAATTCGCGAGAGACGTATCAAAAGTCGAGCAAAATTTCTCGTGGAGAAGTCTTTGCGAACGCGTAGTAGAAAAGATAGTGTGGTAGTGCCAATATAACGGTAGCGATGACGCAACGGAAGCCTGAGTAAATAATGGCCTCTGAAAAGGCAGAGAACGTCCTGAAATTACCGAGCGAGTCTCACGTTTTCAAATATTCTTCCTTTCCGGGGCTCGTCAGCTCGATCCAGGCAAATAGACAGCAGACAATTCAATTCCCAGAGCAGAAATATGCGCCGCGTCGCGGCTGGAGTTGCCAAGTTGGAGTTTTGTCGAATGGACGTCCAGTCAAACTCCCTTTCGAGGAATCTGCTTGTGCCTGTTTGCCCGCGGAGGACGTGCACTTGAAAATGCATGACAATCGTCAGCTGCAAGCGTCAGGGACATTGCCATCACGCAACTTCAAGAGGGTTATGTAAACGACCGAGTCATTTATTACTTTCGGGACTTATTGCGTCTTTTTTTATTTATATATAGAAACAGTAGACAGCGATAATATGTTTAATTTACAAATAAATTTAGCAAGCTCTTCTGCGAAACTATAATAATGGCAGGACAGTGGTCGGATTTAGTGCAAAAAGTAAAATTCGCCATTGGCAAAATAACCAAAAGTTATCGGTCACCCATGCACTTCGTACCTGAAGCTCTATAGAGTCCGCGGTAGTTTAGGCCTCAAAATTATAGCCAAGCGGTCAGCCAAAAACCCCCAGGCGAATATACAGCCTGTGCGAAGTTAGTATAGACTTTCAAAAATTTTCTTTCTCGCGTTGTTTGCTAAGTTTCGCACCCTTCTTACTTTGGTTCGCATCCTCACAGATTTTGAGGTAGAGCAAATTTAAATTTGGAGAGGCCAAATTCACGCTAGCCCCACCAAGTCGAAGAGACCCCTTTGCCATGAAAACTTTTTGGATTAAAGAACTCGAGAGATAAAAAAGAGGTTAATCCTTAATCACGGGGCGAGATGAATTCGCGCGAAACTCGCAAAAATTTTCTACGGGTCATATACGATCCGCGCTAAATAGGTAAAAAGTGTGGTCGAGCGTTAAAAATATAACTTACCGCATCGTGAAATTTTCGCCATATAAAAAAGCCAAGTTAGAGGAGAAAAAGTGAAAAAGACTTTTTCGTCCGGACGCAGACGTAGATTATCGCATACTACGTTTGTCGCGTCAACGTTGAGGCAAATTACCTGAAGGCGCTCGTGGTTTTGTCCAGAAACAAAAAAAAAAAAGGAAGCGCATTGAAAAGAGGCGAAAGGGATGAAAAAAAAGGTAAAAGGGACCAAAAAAGCATAAGAGCGTTTTTCCCTCTTTCGCCTCACCCAGCAGCATCCACGAGCGTGACTCGCGCGTGGTTCGCGTTAAAGCAATTTTATTTTGACTCACGAGCAACATTCCTAGCACTTTTCAACAGACGCGGCAGAGACGTAGGCAGGAGCATCTTTCTGCCTTATCTCGTGTCTCTCGAGTCTTACAATTTTCTTTCGCACAATTTACAAAACAGACTCAACCCTCACTGCCAACTTGGGCCCCTCGTGCCTGTCGGAGAAAAGAAGGGACGACACTGTTGCTTTGCATTGTCCCATTATTGCCTTCACGCTTCGCCCCCCAAGCCCTCTGGGCTTTGCATTAAAAATCCCCAGATCCTCCCGTTTACCCGGAACGTACAAATCCAGCTCGTATATTTCCCATTCTCTCGCAGATGTCCGCGCGCTTTGTGCCGCCGTGCTAAAAGGGTTGAAAAAAAAAAAAGATACTTCCTCTCGCTACCTCTGGATGTAATCAACACGCTAAAGGAGTACAGGGACAATATTGCAAGGCGAAAGAATATTTGGAAAAAAAATAACTTTTTCAAGCTTTTTCCTCCCCCTGCGAACTTTCGCCAATTTCGTCCAAGTCCTGCGAAATCGTCCCGCGAGCGCCCGTACTGAGGTAAGGCGAAGGGAGTCACGTGAAAGAGTGAGAAAGAAAATGAGGTTTAATCTCCCTTGGCGTAATTGAGTTTCCTGTCCCTTTAAAGTGAAAATAAATGAATCCGAGAGTAACAACGGACAGCGGAATGGGAAAAGTATAAAACCATAACAATAAGGCACCAAGGCTAAATAACGAAACCAACCAACCAACTGTAATATACACCGTAGACTCTTTATGACGGTAATACAAATAAAAATAACTACTCGAAAACTTTAATTCTCCTTTAAAATTTACCGGTCCGGCCAAATGTTCCGAGTTCACGACGATTCGTTCAAAAAGTCCGATCGCCCTAAAGAAATCCTATTAAAGTGGCCGTATCCATTTGCCAAAATGGGATCCAGCGTGGCAAAGTGGACCAGGAGCAACCTCAGAAAGACCCCTCGAACCGCTTTTACAGCAGTTTCATATTTTTCTATTTCCACCGAACGAAAGAATACATAGACGTATCTCAAGCACGTTATGTATTATCCATACGCAATATTCGATCTTGGCGAGAAGCGATTTCGCAAATTCGATAAGCGATCAAAATCACAGATATCCAAACTGTCCCGGAACGTATCTCGAATCGTCCAATTGACGCGAAGCGGGAGTCAAAGTATTTCCGGTGTAATTCAGAGCGCACAGCGAATCCTATACCTGTCTCCGTCTTTGCCTCCCGTATATAGGAAGGCAGAGGCGGTTGGCATTTGCATAATATGGGAATCGCTCCTGAGGCCGCGCCATTGTTCGAATCCGTCTGTGCACGTAGATTAGTATGTGAGAAGATTCGAGGAGCGGAAGAACATCCGAATACGTAACCCAGCCATAATAATTACGTTCCTGTTCGCTCTCGAGACTTGAGCAACGACTTTCCGGTTTCGAGGGGAATTCTCCTTTGCTATTCTTCGTTTACACTTATTTCAGCCTGGTGTTACGGCCACTTTCATGACTCCCCCCTCCCTCCCCCCCCCCCCACCGAGCCTCATCTTCATTCCTCGTTACTCGACGCTCCACCTCCATAACGTTTCTGGCTACTCTGGATAAGAAGCTCCGAGCTCGTAACTCGCTAGTTTGGTACACGATAATTTTTCCCGGCAGAATATCGAATTATAAAATTCAGCGTTAAAACCGTATACAATATTCAGCCGCGTTTGAATTAACAAAATACGAAATCGATCGACCGTGCAGAGAAACAGAACACTGGAGCAATTTGTCCGTCGCGAATGTGGATGATGAAAATATTATAGGAAAAATTCACGCGACTCCCTTCGCAATCGCTGGCGTCACGTGAAATTTCAGGGAAATTTCGAATTACCAACCGAGGATGTTTGATGTTACATTTTAATATAAAATAATTTTTTTTTTTCTTCCCTCTCTCAATATGGGGATTATCAATTTTCAATTCAATCGAACTTCAGTTTGAGTCGGCTGAATCAATATTAATACGGAAAACACCGGCTATATCGAAGTCACTCGGAATCTGTATAAAATCCGTTGGCAAACTAATTTACAATCGCAGAATGGAAATCGTAATTATATAGGTAGATATACGAGACCAAGGACAGGATGGAACGACAAAGTGGGAGAAAAATATCGTAATTTCGGAACACAATCAAAATGATGAATCGAAAGGACGAGAGTAATGAATTAGAGGTGCGACTAGTGCGCGGTGGTTGAAAATTTATAATTATACGGAGGCGCAGTGGCAACGCGCTCCCAGTGTAATTTTAACGCCTTCGTACAGCTTTATACGCTTCTTCGTACTTTCCCGTCAATATTGTGACGTAAAGCAGGTAATCAGCCACGTTCTCGCAACAGTTAGAGCCTCGACTCCGAGGCACCATTGTCCGTTTGGTTCGTTTCGTTCGTTTGGTCCGTTGGAGCTCGCATCTCGCGTTGGCCAACATCCTCGGCCGTGAAATCAAAGCGAAATGCTCCGTGAGCGTCGGGATCGAAAGATCGTCAGTTGGAAACGCAGCAGAGACGCCGCCGACGCCGAATGGCGTCTCCGAGCGATATTTCATTCACCGAATTAGCAATTCCCGTAATCTCATCGTAACCCACAATTAATTGTAGCGTTGCAGAGCAAAGTTTCCTCCATGACTTTGGGGCTCTCTTGCTCGACTGATTGCGTGCGTGTATATTCGTATATCCATATTTATATTGACTGGCATACTATGTACTACATATATATATATATATATCTAACGGATGGAGTCGAAAATCTGGAGCGTTAGTCAAACTGGTTATGATATAACCTTTCGAAAGCCGATTCATAACATTGCCAATGCGTGGGCATCTGGGTCTAGGATGCTTAACCGGCTGATAACGTAACAACGGAATGAATTAGATTCGCGCTCAGGTTTGCTTTCAGGGTCACGTTCGCTTGCGTAAATGGCAGAAGAGAACGCTGCTTGAAAAATTGAATATTCAAGTTATTTGCGAAACCAGATAATTTCACGCTTGACCGACGCATTAATTTTTTTCCGACTGCGCGATAGACACGTGCACCCTGCACTTGGCCGATCGCAACGTCACGCGGGTGTCTCAGTGCAATTTTGGCTTCTGCAGGAAAAGGGAAATATTTCGTGGCGGCCTGACTCTTCCTGCTCTTTTTTCTATACACTTGGACAATTTCCCAATCGGACCGTAAAAGGCTGAAAATGTGGATCCGATCGGACAGCGAGTGGCAAATGTGAAAAGCTGCTCAATCATGGGCTTAGCTCTTGCGTCGTAATCGAGGGATTTCGCTATCGGTTTTCAAAATTATGGCACCCAATTACCCATCGTTGCTATAATTAAATTAATCCTTCGTTTCGATGCACGGTGTATTATTCGCACATTCCCGTAGTATAGTCCTGCAAATTTACGAGCTGTGATTCAATCGCGAGGAAATTTCGTCGATTCGTTCGTTACAACGATATTAATTTTTTATATCAACTGATAAATAATTAATATTAATAATTAATGATCACCGTTCGTTACGCTGCTTACGATCGTTAAAATAAAATTTTGTCGAAAAAAAAAAATTCTATCCAACGCAAAGAAACACTCGGTTCGGTTAACGCGATACAGCAGAAAACACGTAAAGGATCTTCCGTCCCGATAAAAGTATTTTTCTTTCGTCCCGTCTTGATACTCGAATCAAATGGATTCTGCGTCGTCCCAAGAGACTCGCCGTATCTCATTCCACGTGGTGCAGAGATAAAATTCCCATATCTTCTCGAGTCTCGAATTCACTTTTATACGCGTGTGTTTAGGGCTCTTCGAAGTATCGTAAAAGTATTGATACAGATTTCAACATCGTTTTGCAAAACGAAAAAAAAAAAAAAAAAGTAATATACCGAGTGAACAAATCAAAAAGTATATAGGACATATACATATCCGTATACCAATACCCAGGTGTTTGCGTTCCGCTATGAAAAAAAGTCAAAATAATCCCGCACGCCATAGATATTCCAATTATCGTGTTTCCATCGGAAGGATCGCAAATACATTTGGCGAAAGCTCGAAAGTCCTCGCTCAAATTTCAACGGCACGTTCGAATATTCGTACTGGACGCATAGCGAAAAACAGCAGTTCGACTTTGCAATATTGCGAAGGAAAAAAAAAAAACTATGAAAATTGCAACAAAACTCCCGATTGAAATCGACTCGTTAACAATGCCTGGCAGACTGGGGCGTGGAGATTTTTCAATTTTACGCTATTCAAAAAAAAATTACCCTCAACGAATTCAGGGGTCTTTTTTCGTCATCCCCTTCGTTAAGGGTCTCAAACGTAATAGGCCAACAGCGCAATTTATTTTATTCGTGTCTTCCAAAGAAAAGAAAAAAAAAAAAAACCCGTAAGACAAAGGTACGTATAAAAAAAAAAAGCCCCAAAAAAAGTTAACCCTCGTCTCTTTCCTCTATTCGTATTTGCCGCTTAAACGCAAACTATAATATTTGCACCGAACTTACGCAACATTCGTACGTATTTCGGGAGTCAATAAAGGAGCAGCCCGTCGGTAATCAAGGACGACCGGACGAAATTGGTGCCAATCGGGATTAAAATCGTTTGGAAAAATACAATTTCCCATTAGCGATGAAAAATTTTACGTGCAGATTCGATCGTTCGGCGTTTCGATTAACCGTGCGGAGGTTAACCCGTGAATTTAGTGAAATTTGAAATCCGCCGGTTTCCCGTGACGCAGGTATCCGTTGCTGTGAAGTTAATTGAAATATATATGGCATATATACAGAGAACGGAGGACGGGTGGTATTTATCTGGCGGACTAACGAGACAATTTTCTCAGGAAAAGAACAATGGGACTCGAAAGTGAAAACGAGTAGAGTATAGGTATATAATGTATACACACCAAGGGATTGCATTCGGATCCGTCGTGGACGTGGATGAGGAAATATGTTTTTTTAAGCGCAAGATTAATTGCAACGATAGGAGAGAGATCGAAATGAGCAAAGACTCGTCACGAGTATCGTCCCTGTTGATCGGTTGGCCAACCTCAAGATCCACCGATCTTAAGAACGGACGGCGGTGGCCTTCGAGGCCTGGACGAAAAATCGTTACACCTTGTTGCGCAACCGAGGACACTTGGCGGCCGGTTAGGAGCCACAAATAAATGGCAGGGATGGATAACGCCGAGTCTACGCGGTTTCTCGTTTAACCCAGCAGCCGTCCGGTGGGTGCAGGGTGGCCGGCGGGCGACTTCTTGGCGAAGCAGCCATTTGGGAATTAAAGAAAGGTGGGAATAAATCCCTCGGAGATCGGGGAGGACAAAGTGCCTGAAATTATTAGGAGTCGCGGTGGCCTCTCGCTTTTATTTTTAATCGGGCACAATGGAAACCGTAAGAGATAAACGGACGAAGCTTCGTATCTGGAAGGAGGAAACGGGCGCCGATCCAAAAGTAGCGTTCCTTTGGTTTACTTCTCGAATTCCTTTTACATAGACCGTATCCGCGTTCCCGGTGTCCAAGGAACTGGATTTATGGTTTATGCATGGACACGGATCTTTGCAAGTGCGAAATAAATATTCGTGGTCAGGGAAGAGAGATGAATTTATCTCGTTTGGGATATCTTGTGTGGGGTCGAATATTTTGCGGAGTGTAATTCAGTGAAAGGGAGTATATGGGGAACGAGGACTGACGATTAACGGATAATTAGAGATTTGAAAGTCCGGAAGGGATGTCAGCGAAGGCGACTTACGGCAGGATCTCCGAGTAGAAGATTTAGTGGGGGAAAAGCACAAAGAAGAGAAGGAGAGACAATTTTAAGAAAAGGGGTAAAAGAGACAAAATCGTCTGACTCACCGAATCGATCGCTGCTCGAGCTCCTCCGTCACTTATATAGGCTTCGATTGGATCACGATTGCCAACCGAGCGACTATCCTCTTCTGCGAACAAACAAGAAAAGTAGACTTACTACTAGTAGAAAATTAGCCTCGATCAAACGGAAATAAAACCCGGTAACTTTCTGCCCCGTTAGAGTTGCAAGTGAACAGGGAGGGCGGAGAGATGGAATACTTCACTGAAAATATCCTAAAACTGTTTTACTCGAAACGAAGTGACGTGTAAATCAAATTTTTCAAAAGTGAAAAATGTCGAATATTTGAGAAGGAGCAAAAAATATCGTGAAAAATATTGTAAAAGTCCCTATCGTTTTTCACAATGACAAAAAAAAAGCATACGCTTTCCCCGTGCAAGGACGCGGAACAAAAGGGAAATCGAAAGGGAAAAATGTGTTTCAATTGTACTTTTTTTTTTTAGCAGAGGATTCAACTATATCATAAAACAGAGTGAGGCTTTCCTATACCGCGTATCTTGTTTAAAAGCGAACCGAAAGCAAGCAGTGCGAAGGGACGCCCTGGGCGACTGCAGCGCCGACAGTGCGGCGGCCAGAGTAACTTTAAGTGATACAGAAGCATAATGAACTTTCGGCGCAGGCGAAATAAAGTTTTATCGCGCGGGGCCACACAGCGTTGGCCGCTGTTAACAGTAAAATAATTAATCCGGCTCGCTGAATCGTACGGGAGTCCCTAAAGGCCCGTAAGCCGCTACGAGATTTACAAGCGAGTTTTCAATCCCTTTAAAGATCCGCGCTCCGTTCGACCCGCTGCTTCCGTTACATGGATTTCATTTGCATTTCTTGTTCGCAGTTAAGTAAGCCAATGAGCTGAGCGGGAAAGGTCCTCGAGACATCTCCCGAGGAAGACACTACGGAATTGCATCGATGACACTTTATAGTTAGCCCAAATATAAAATGTCTATTAAAACAAAAAAAGAAAAAGAAAAATTTGGAAAATACAATTTTCATTCCTTTGCATAGCCCCAAATTGCCATCCGTATTCTCAAATTTTCTCGATAACGCGAAACACGCGATACCAGGTGACACATAGCCGCAAGTACACTTCAGGAAGAAAGTTCAAGATAACGCAACTTGGTCGCCCGAGAAACTCAAGCATGAATTATGTAGGAAGCCAGTGCGTCGTGCGAGATCATAAGTGAATTCGAAAGTGGCTAAGGGATTTAATTGCCAGTGCTGCCAACGCACTGACCTTCCGCAATACTCTTTCTCTCTCTTTCTCAAAATATCTCCGATACGCTCAGCATCCGAAACAAAAGTAAACGTAGATGACAAACCACGTGAAGTCTGTCAGAAAAAATTCCAAATTTCGTGAACAGACGGAGAGTATTTCTAAAGCAACAAAAATTCTCCCCAAAAAAAAGTCGAATTTCTATTTTATTAATGACGGCTGACAGGACACGTCGAACGGCAGGGGCATTTTTCTATCGTAACAAAAAAAAAAATAAGGGTAGGTAACGTGTCAGAGGAATATCAATGATTTCTCCTGAGCGTTATCGTAAAGCCCCAGGCTCCATTTCGGACGACAGTTACGGTGTTGAAGAAAGTCAGAACTTTTTTTTTCCAGGATTCACCTATGTCCCTTCCCTTAGATAAAACATGTCTGTCGAAAATAAAAAAAAAAGGGTCCAAAGAGGGTTAACCCTCGTGTAGACGATGAGGGACGAGATCTTGGCAATATTGAAATTACTTTCGACCAGTACTCGACCCTGTTCCCGAAGACGAAGTTTCCCTTCTATCATCTTCCGGCGGGGCACCGGATGTTCAAGAGGAGCCAATTACAGGTCCTCGGCAGTCATAATCCAGAGGAGCCAGTTGTCACTCTTTCCACCCCTTTGGGTGTTACGGTTCGAGTGGTAACTGGATCTTCCGCACCCTTGATGTCGTAAACAACAGCCCTGGGATAACCAACGCAGAACGGGGAACGGGGAACGGGGAACGGGGAACGGTAGAGCCTTCAGGTACACGCAAAAACCTTCTCTTCTTTGTGATGCTAAAGCAGCGATTATTATGCAATGAGTATCTGACAACGTTTCCAAGAGCGCGACGTCGATAACGATATCGTTGCCAGATATTACAAAAGATAGGAAAAGGATATATTCTTTGAAATTATAAAAAATTTTCAAATTAACGTACTTAAATATTTTTCGAAAAATTTAAGAAAAAAAAAATTGTAACGCAACGACTGACGCTTTAGGTCGTTTTCGCAGTTTATCGAACAAGGTAGTAAACATTTAATATCCCGCGAATCAACCCTTTCTCGCGTGCACTCTTTCACCGCATAACCGTACGCAAGGGCCGACCGCGTGCAGCAGCCAGGACGAGATTGCGTATGTGCAACCTTTTATGGCTTTAATAAATGCAGAGAAACTGTTGTGCACCGCCGACTGAGCCAGACAGGCAGTAAATGCACCGCGCGTAGGACCGTTACGTGGAGTCTGAAAATATATCAGTTTCCCCGTGGATAATAATTTGGAAAACGGCTGGGAGAGCCCAGAGGCGAATCTAACTTATGAGTTTCGGATTAGCGAAAAATATCAAAATGATAGAATGCAAGGTGATGTTGCGTCATGAGGTGAACGAAAAAAAGAAGAAAATCAAAATCATCGGCTGCCTCGTCGTAGATAGACGAGCGAAAGCTTTTGTTTTTTTTTTCCAACGGCCGTCTGACATTGACGCCCTTAAGCCACGTGGCCACCACGTGGGGCGTCCAAAAGTCGTGACTCGAGAGGAAACTGATCATGCGCTCTATATATATATATATACATAAATAAATAATGCACGCACGAAAAGTTTTTGGGATCAATGTCGATATTGAGGAAATTTCGTCAAGTTTGACCATAACGTAATATGGTTTCGAAAGGCAGTGAACGCGAGTCAAAGTTGCTCATCTGCAATTGAATTGCCAATATACTGCAGCAAAAGCCACATCCAGCATCCCTGCCAGAGCCGAAGGGAGGGTTAACTTCGTTGAACCAGAACACGAAACTGCTACCTAAAGGGATAAATGATAATTCCACGTTTCCTGTATTCGCAGCAGTAGATTCCCTGATGAAAATTAGCAGATGATATCTCGATCGTTCCCTTAAGGTCCGCGATTATCCATCAATCTCCTCCGGCATTGAGAACACCCACAGGAATCGTCACGTCTTCGATCGTTAATTAAAAATATCGCTGCGAGCCCTCCGATAAACTTAACAATCTAATTCCGATTCCCACGAATCCATTGATAGCTAATCGCGCGTCAATTATTCCGACACGCGATTAGTCGAATTCACAATTAAAGCTCAATCCGTATCAAATCAGCGTTCGGCGAGATTATTAATCATGCGAAAGTAATGAATACCGTTCGTTGCGAACCCCACCAATCCCCATTACCCGTTCCCTGGCAATTTTCGTTTCATTAAGCGTAATGGATATTTATCGAGGCAATTACGACCGTCGCATTGTCGGGGACGATTCCAGTCGATTCGGTACAGCGGATTGAAAATGGGCAAGAAAACAAAAGCGAATAGGCCGTGCGTACAGAAAACTAAATAAAAGGAAAAACGAAACAATACGCGTGACGCGGTGCGATATCGATAAACTCGGACTCCGCGCCAGTCGCGAACGGGATTCACTTTTCAAAGTTTTACCATTAGTTTTCACAGCGCGACAACGCCGACCTGCAGCGTCACCAGTCCCTTCGTTCGTCCTGAGAAAAATTTCCCCAAAAAAATGCATACATAAAATATCACGAGTCAAATTTCATTCGACGTTCGGCATTTGAAACTGTCGAATGACAAAAAAAAAATACCGCGACCAGTCAGACTGGCTCTGTTTATTCGAAAACGCAATCGAGACTAACAGCTGCGACGCTTCCAGTGTGCATCAGGCTTGCCCCTGAGTTCACGAGACTTCCGTCGCTCATCCTCATGGAAAGACTTTCGCTCGTTGGAGACTCCGCTGGGAGAAGAAATCTTAGTGGAACAACACGTAGACTCGCTTCGGAGCTTCGCGCGCGAACGGCAGTTCCAATCCGATGCATGGCCGACAATAAAAGCTGCGCTTTCTTCCACGAAGCTCCGACTGTCACAATTACTCGAATAGCCCGGAGCGATTACGCTGCCCGTAACGCCGACGTCGCTCCCAAAGCTCAGCGATAAAGTCCACCGGTACGTTTTTCCCGTTCGCGCGGACCATTCCCGAGACAGGAAATTCCATTGTACAATACAGCCCGCCTAAAGTCGTGCCGCGAGTCCACTCGCTGGCGCAGCAACGAGTGCACCGTACGTCGCAGCTGGCCGTTGCGTGTGGCTTTGTACAGGAGAAGCGAAAGTGTGCGAAGGAAAAGAGGTTAAGGGATGACAGGAGGTACCGTGCGTCAGGATAACCGAAGTTTAATTTACAAGTACGCCAAAAGGAGTTTGGTCGGGCATATCCTTCGGTGGGTGAGCAGCTTCGAAGTACACTGGGAAATAAATTTCACGTGGAAAGCTCGACGTTATTCCTCTCTTGGTACGAGCAAGAGGCGAAAGCATAACTTTTCCCGGGAGCAGAGCGCGTGGCAACTTCCTTACTCGGTAAGTAACGCGGGCAAAAGCCTCTAAGTCTGTAAAGTCCACTTGGTGTCTCTGAAATCCAGGCTCCCCCCGCCCTGCTGGGATCTCATCTCTTTTCTCTCTCCAGGAGTAACGCGACGCGCAAATAGAACGACCTCGCCTGACACGTATAATAAAGAGAACGAGGTTCGAGTGAACTTGCGTAGCTTCTTAGCTAAGTAAAATGAGAGAGAGAGACAAAGTAGCAAGTATTCGGTGAAAGGTATAGAGAGAGAGAGAGAGAGAGAGAGAGAGAGAAAGATAAACACAAGAGAAAATGAATGAGTGCCGACACGACTTTGCGATAAGATTCCAACGATCTAAAAATGAGAAATGAAACGCGGATAAATATCTTTGGCACGGATGAGAAGAAGATAAATAAAATCTGAGGACAGTAGTCGAACTTTCCAATGGAGCAAACTCTTTGAGATGGCACAATAGTCGTAGGCGCCATTGTACCAAGTGTCGATTCAAGGAGAATCGTATTCGGATGCCTTCCGGAGTCACGGTCCAGAAGACGTCAATGGATGCTGTACACACGTATATACAGGGATAAGATCAGATAAGTCTTTAAAAAAGAAATCAACCGGAGTGAAGCTGTAGCCATGAATAAGCCAGTGACCCATTCAGTCAGTCACCCTGGCAATGTTATTTGGAATGGACCATTTGAGATGCAGCATCAGATAAGCACTGCACCAGCCGCAGATCGAGAATTCTTTATTCAGGGAAGAGCAAGTCTCGCGCCAGTCTTCCGGGGAGGATTTTTTTAAATTGAATTTCGAAGATGGCTGTCGGCGTGCAGCTCTCCATGAAAAAGCTTTCCGCCCTGCAGCACCTATCAATCCCACGATCGATAGAATCTTCGATGACTCTCGAGGAAGCTGATGGAGAACGAGAGAGAGAGAGAGAGAGAGAGAGAGAGAGAGAGAGAGAGAGAGAGAGACGCCACGAGACGGCCGTCCCTTCTTCGATTCAAGTTGAGAAAGATCATAGCCAAGAGGCTGCTTGAGAAATCAGTCGTCTTCGATGCAACTTCGTACGGAGCCATTTTCATTCTCAAGTGGCGACGAACGAGGCACCTGCGATTCCTTGGAAGAAAATTTGAAAATTGCTAATTATGCCAAATCCTTCTCAGGGTCCGCCCAAGAGGGAGAATTTACGGAAGCAGGTCACCAGACTAAATAAAATTCAGCTGAAAGTCGACCTTGTTATTCTATTACGCAATAGGCTAAACACCATTTATCAATACAAAGTTAACCGGTAGCCGCGCCTGAGACTTCGCCAAAAAAGATCTATCGATCTTTTTTTGCAACGAAGCGACAGCTGCTCAACATTTTTTTTTTTCACAAATCGCAATCAAATTTTTATTTCATTTTGCTCGACGTCTCTCACTGTCCTGGTAACGTGTGTGTCTATCACATTCAAAAAATCTCTGGAGATCATATCCAGATACACCGTCTCTCGTAACGATCGACAATCTTCGACAAGGTAGGTTGACGATTGTCAAATTCAAAGAAAAAAAATTTCAACAAGTCTCTCGATCCCAATTCCCATACAGATAGCAAAGGACAAGCTAAGATTACGATCGAAGCAAACGGGGCTCTCTGGCACTTTCTTATGTTATTGAATGGAAAAAAAAATTAATGATAAAGTACACAAAATTCCTACAGATCGTCCATAACTGAACGAACGTCACGCGTAGTTACAACGTGCTTCCGATATGTAAAATTCAGTTAAACGTTGAACGATGACCAACATCAGTTTTACGTAACAGTATCTGCATCAACGATCGTGGATGCTCTAATATACAGAGTCACCGTGTATAACGGATCTCGCGTCGTTTACCCGTACATAATGGAAGCAAAAGCCCATGAGGGACTTAAGTGCGGTTTAACATTACCTAGGAAAGCTATATGGGTACGCGTGACCCACCTACAGCATCCGTAACAAAGTCCATAGGAATAGCGACGAATATAAACGTAATGGGCGGTGCACACTACACGCGATGTCAACGTGAAATACGTGAATGGGTGAATTTCCATGGCGTCGATTTCCACGACGCTTCCTGGTATCGGCAAACCATAATCAACAATGGCCATAGGCGGCTGAGCAAACAAAATTCAAATGGACCCGATGGAATTCAGGAGTCGATTAATCCCAAGTACTCGTGAAGCTGCAGCTTCAATTTCACTGTGAATGACTAACTGCCCTAACGATAATAATAATAACATTTTCAAAAAAGGCTTCGCAGCCAGTCGCAAAATAAAAATCCAAAAATCTTCGGGATGAAATATGTGGGAAATACTGTAAGGGTTAACACCGGCCCTCCCTTGGGCATCGCGGGAATACACGTTGACGCGTCGCGATCTCAACCTTAAGAGCAAATCCCGAGATAACAAATGTCTGGTCGTTTACGATTGGTCCAAGGAAACTGTTATTTCCATTGTGAACTACCCTTGGGATTCCGATGGAAAATCGTTGGAGTCCCACCCCCCCCCACCCCCGCCCCCCCCCTCACTGCCCAATCGTGAACGAGTTGTCCTGGATATTCGAGTTGAGAAATATTTTTGAGTTGCGTGATTCGTTCATCTTGTTTGTTCCCATAGAGACAAGGTTGAAGAAAATTTGTATGGTGTTGAGAAAGACGCAAGCCGACGGGTTGCATTCTTCTCGAGTAATTCCAACGAATGACAAGGACGGCACGTAATTTGCTGGGAGAAGAAAGGAGATAGTCGAGAGAATACGAGATCTCGAATGGATGCTGGAGAAATCCTAAGGAAGAGACACCTGCGACAGGTACGGTAATGGAAGATGGCAAGAAATTCGTGGAGTCTGTAGCTGTACCAACCTGCCGGCAGGCGACAACGAGAAATAAGATGACCGAATGGGGAACAATTCCGCGAGTTGAAAAAAAAAAATGGTAATTTCAGGGAAAAAATCGATACGACGAATCGGGAGGCTGGGCACGAGGTGACGTCAGGTCCCAAATCGATCTGTGCGAATATCATGAAAAACAAACAAGGGAAACGTATACAGGATTTTTCCTACAATTTTTTAAATGAAAATTATAAGACGCAAGCAATCAACTTTGACGGATTACCAATCCGCCAGCTTCAATGTCAGCCGAGCGACGTAAAATTCGAAAATATCAGGCACGTAAGTTTAGGAAAAATTTTCTATGAAATTATTAAGCCGATAGACGCTGAATCGATGTATGCCATTTTGAGCCACCGGCAAGCCAGCCTCCCGTAATAATATGTTAATAGATTCCAAGGCCTTGCCTCAATTTATTTGGCCGTCCTGCATACGGTGCATTGACCGATTTCTAAGTATCGATTAACAAGGCGGAATTTCAAACCGGCTCCGCGTCGATCGACCACTACATCGCATCGAATCAAGTCGTCCCCGCAGTGGATTCGCTCTCGTCTATACTTGAGCGATTACGTGACAGCGATTAGAGGGAATTTCGGCGACCTCTGCACATGACGTTAATGCTTAAGGTTTACGGGCGTAAATACAATCGCGTCTGATTAACGCTGCTTGGGCGTACCGCCCTTATACGTATCTCTACTAACCTAATTAGCATACCTATATATATATATATATATGTTCATATACATATACGCGTATGGGATATAATCAGTATCGCCATACTATTTGGCTAATTGTACTCGGGCAGAATCAGGCCGGAGGCATTTCGTGAGTTCTAATCGAAGATTAATCGGTTATCGAAGATCCGATTAATCCTGGCACCGGTAGCCTTAGATGGACCGTTACCCAGTCTAATGATAAGGAGTCAAAGGGCAATGGAAAAAGAAAGGAGAAAGAAAGTCCCCGGAGATTTTTTCGAAGGGATCATACGTAATTGAGGAGGAGGATCCTCGACAAAAAAAATTCGCTCCTTCTAATTAATTGACTTACGGTAGAATTCGGAAAGTTCAGTCTGCTCTGTATTGCGCGAAGAAAGGCAAAGGCGCCGGTGTGTGTTTTCTTTCCCCGCCGTATCCGCGCGCCGGGAGTAATAATTACGTGTGTGAGCTTCGAGCGTGGGACAGACTTACGTAATTGTTAGTCAACAGAATGAGAAGCGATACGATACGGATTTCTATAGACTTCTTTTCGTGCTTGCTTCGAAAAAATGGGTCATACCTGTTTCCATATATGAAATTGCGCAATCCACCTATTGTAAAGTAAAGCACGAAGGTGCCAACGCAATTAAAACTGTGATTCAATGAAATCCTCCATTTTCTCCGACTTTCTTCCAAAAAAAAATTCATCAAGGCGACTGTACACGAGTCGAGGAACAAAGTCAAATAGACAATTGGAATTGCGAACAAAATTTAAAAAAAAAACACGTATAACATACTCAACCTAAAATTAAAAAAAAAAAATGTAATTTGCCAAAAGACGATTCGAATATTTTTCGCGATATTCGACCGGGCCTTCTTTTTGCCCTAAACTGATTTAATTTTTGCAATCCAGATCAAGCGAGTCATCTCTCTCCGGGACGTCAGCAAGGATTTCGTCGACCTAGTTTTCGATCTTGTTCAATCATCTTTTTTTTTTTTCGTCACTTCCGTCAGTCAACTGCGACACTTCGATATTCGCCTCTGCAGTGACATTCGCGAATAACGCGTGCCAATATGAAACGACGACAAAGCCGCATTTACACGGGCGACGTGATGAAGACTTTCTGAAGGATTTCTAAGAGCGCCAACAAATTGGCTCGCTTCCGGCTGGCTATACGGTCTTTGACAATGGTCCAGGCGAGATTTCATCGCCTCGCCTATTTCCGCCTGTTAATAATCCAGAAAATATGGATGCAATTTGGAGGAAAAATATCACAAAGGAATGTCACGGAAGGAACGCGATAAAACGAGCATTCCCAGGAAACACACGATACAGCAGCAGCACCAGCATAAACATACGAAATTACGAATATTTTATCAAACGGCATAAATGGTCCAGTACGCATGCAGAGTGATCAGTAAAATTGTGGAAAAAGGATTTCGTCCACTCAAGCCCTCTTCGAACCCCGAGACCAAATTTAACGCGAGTTTCGGAACAAGTAAAATTTGTAGTCTCCACGTAGATCCACGTGCACATCCGAATGTCGATTTACGTGCTGCGTACACCAGTCTGACGAATCAATCGTAAATAATTTTAAAAAGTCAATTTTACGTTCGATCAAAGGACAGAAAAGCTTCAAGTATACTCGGGAGTCCTTTGCGAGGAGAAAACAGAGGCAATAAACGTCGTTTCACTTGACAATCATTCCTTTTTCTTGACAAAGGTTGACTCGCGAAAAAGCGGCAAAGCACTTGATCCCGGAGAAAATCGATGGCGAAGTAGTAACGATGCACGTGGCGAACCCGACTGCCGCCAGTATTAACAGCAAATCTACTCCAGAGCTGACAATGGGACAAGCCAACTGGTAGGAAACCCAACGTCAAACGAAATGCGCCGTCGCTTCTGTTTATGCATGCAATATATATATTTATATACAGTGTATGATGTACCAGGCGACAATGCATCTGCACGAGACACTGAAGCGACAAGTAAAAACGAACCAGTTGGTGATACAAATACTAGCGATACTAGTATCGATATCGTTACTATACTTTTCTTGCACCTTGGTCCCTTTTACCGAAGGTCTACCTCGACCACGTGACGCACGCTGCTGTAGCGAAGTGCGCGAATGAAAACTCGATGGCGAATCTCATATGTTAAATTTACCTGGAACATTTGTATAATCGAATTAGCATATTCGTTCGATGAGAACTAATGGACGATTTAGCAATGCAGCCGACGAATCGACTGGGAAAGATTCAACTCGCGAACGACTTAACCCAACCCAACCTAACCTAACTTTCCAGCAAGAGCCTCCGAGTACGCTCTATCAATTTCCCGTAGACCATTAAACTAAAACTGTAAGATCCTCCGCCATTTCAGGATCATTACTTTCTTACCTACGGAAATGTATTTCGCCACGAGTTATTTCAGCGGGTTATCGTTTAAGACAAGATTTCGATAAATCCCGAGTTGACCGTCCGCGTTGCTCAGTCATTTCTCCTCTATATAGATATACACGTTCTGTATTTAGATCTGGCTGTGCTTTTGTTATCGGTGATATACCGTCCGGTTCAAAAGTTTTCACATCCAACTGGTCCCGTGGATGATAATGGAGATCGATATACGGTTGAGATAAAAATTTGAGGGTTTCGAAGGGGACGAAAGAAAGAAGGGTCCTTTTTTCGATGTCAAAAATCCCAGGTAGCTCGTGGAGATGGGTAGAGGGAATCTTGGATAATCCGTAGATAATGGAAGTTCCTAGAACGCTGTGCAATCCATCGAGGTCATTGACAAGCGAGTCGTTACGCCGAGTAGTTAAACTTGCGAGTATCAAAAGTCTTTCGTAATTTTTATTGATTTATGGAAATTAATTATGAAATAAACAAAACTGCGTTCAATTACGTCAGGTGAAATCAACGGGTATTGAAAAGAAAAAAAAAAAAAAACGTCTTAAAAATATCATTAATAAATCCTGCAACGGAGATTGAGGTCACTGACAGCATTCTAACGATACCCAGAATTCGTTAACCCTTTCTATTTCACCCTGTGCGAGTTATCGAATGACTTCACGGAATTCAATTTTATCCCAGATAAATCTGATTGCACGAAAGTTCCCTTAGAAATTGTAATATGCACCTGCGTACCTGAACGAATGGATTTTAAAATATGTTTGCGAGAACTTTGGTCACTGTTGAAATGAAATTTTTCAAAAAGTTCAATTACCCCTGTGATACGAAATTACTGACAGTGCACATAGTATCTATATATACATATACGAATGTTCGCCGTTCGATATACTAATTAACGACATACAACCAACTTTCCGATCAAAGCAAATTGCACTTTGCCAGGTCACATCATCAAATATGATGAAACTCTGGTATTTTAATTAAAAATTTTAAATTCTCCTACGACAAGTACAGTCATTAGGATTTAGCACTTGCCACAAGCCGCAAACATTTCTTCCATCGAGAAGTAGGTTATACTTACCCACAGTGTAGAAATCGAATGCGCTTAAAAATTTGTATTAACCGTGTCAATTTCTAAACGGCCCGATGGATCTTCCACTCAAAAAAAAAATGAATAAGGAAAAGCGTCAATCGATAAATATAATTTTCCTCTCGATTCAATTTTATAGCCCATCGTAAATGTCTTATGGAAAATAATTCTCGTATCAGCTTTCTTTTATTCCAGTGATACGGACCTCCCTAAAGTTAAACAATCTTTCTACCGTGAAGCGTATTTACGTAAGATAAATTAAGCGATCCTCGATCACTGTAGGATTTGCCCGTAAATTTTTTAAAAAGTCCAAAAATCTCGGGCCACCGGGTAACAAAAATCATTCCAGATTTTGACAAGATTAAAATTCCTAGTTTAAGCAAGATATATACATATATATATATGTGTGTGTGTGTGTGTGTATATATATATATATATATATATCTATATATTACTCATCGAATTTAGTATCACGAAAACTTTCTTCGCTCGTCCTCTAGACAATTTCACTTTCATCATTCAAAATAGTCATTCAACTTATCACGTAGTTAACGATAATTAACTCGAACCGAGTGTCAATGAATAAGATACTTATTTCTCGGACACGTTAGCCGTGCGATATTGCTTTAAAGGGAAACTTGTGAAGATGATGACGGGAAGAATCGAGATGCTGGAGAGGATGGAATTAAAGGAAGAAACCAGAAAAAATTTTGCTGCAGGAAATAAAAATGGCAGACGATAAAGAAAGAAACGCCTATTCGTTACCGTTTGAAGGCTTTATGACTTATTATGATGGACGCATAAAAGGGATATAACCTTGACACCTCCCCACCCCCCTTGTCTGGCCGCCCGATACACATTTATTTAGACACAGCCTTCTGTGGGGTTTTACGTGTCATTGCGTAGGTACTGTTTGAGATAATAAAGTTTGAGAAGTTTCCAATCGTAATTGATCCAGTGACGAAGTTGACAGGAACACCTGAGCATTTATAGAGAATGACAACGACTAGACGTTTACCACCCTGTAATTTTGCTGTCATTCGAACGTAACGGAACGTTCCGTGGTGTCACGTGTGAATGCAAAATTCGACTATGGAAGGAGTAACCGTTTATTTCGTATTTAATTTTTTTGAAAATGAATCGCATAAATAATTATCTGAAAGGAAGACGATAAATTTTTAAGTGAAATTTTGAGTGTGGCTGGAACGAATATCAAAAAATGATATAGATCGTAAAATATGAATTTCACGAGATCCACGCTTGAGCGTACGCAATATGTGCTAGTGATAAAAAAAATTGCCAAACCCTTTTGAAAAAAAAAAAAAAAAAATAGAATCATCCAAACATCCCGCACGATTTGGGATCCTTCGTATTTGCATATTTCAGGAAAACACGCCAACAGTAAAAAGGAGAAGCATATCCTTCGATATTTCTCTCGAGTAAACAACTAAATCTCTCGAGGTTGAAACTTCCTAGTGAATCGTCGACACTCTCGACATTCCCTCTAGCACCCTTTGGTCCGTTATCCCATTCCACTATCGTCCCACAAAACATCTTTGTTCCAAGACTAAACTTTGCCAACCGTCCTTCATCCACGAGCCTCGGTTTCTTCGACTTATATAAAATCCTACGGACAAATCCCTTCTGGCACAGACCAAATAACGAAGACTAGAGCTGAAATAAAAAATAACCAAAAGACGTCTACGTACCGCGTGAACGATGCGACGATCTCTCACTTTTTCACAGATTCCTTTCCGTCCAGCATACACAACACTGTTCCTAAGCGTACCCAGCTTCTTCCGCTATCTGCCCACACTCAGCCAATGACCGAACGAAGAGCGAATGAGTCGCCAGGTGCCGCGTGCAACATCAGCAAACTGTAAGAGGGTGCAGGACACGACGCGAAGGAGTCGCGGCACGATACTGACGAGTCGTCGGAGCAGCGTGGAAACCTCATGCCGCGAAGGAGCCTCTCCCCTCCCCGCCCCTCCCACCAACCGAGCCTCCTGGTCCTCCCGATCCTCGGTTCTCGACGAACCACCAGCCAACAACCGCCAACCCCACTTTGCTACCACCGATTCTGTTGCTCCCCGTTCGGATTGGCGTACGACACACCTACCCCGGCGTCAACCCCATACACCCAACCCCCTGCCACTAGGCGTTATACCGCGAAAAAAAAAACAATGTACTAAAAACAGCCACATCCTGCTGGAACTCTTTTGTCTTGCGTTGTACCGGAGATTGATTTCTGAGTTAGGAAAATGCTGAATGTTTACATGGATCATAATCAGACTTCTCTACCGTCATTCTTGGTATTATTCCATCTCCCCCAGTACGATGCACGGTCCTTGGTGGATAATGCTCATTGGTATAGGTCTAAATTGGCCAAAGTAACGAAAGTGAGTTTAACTGTAATTTTTGTAAATACTGTTTTTAATCGTTCCACCGGTATATCTGGTATGTAACGTCGTGCCTGTCCCACGCTCGAATTAACCGACGACTAGAATGTTCAGGATGAGGTAGAGGGGGGTCGAGCAGTCGAAGCATCCTTTTACTACCAGTCGTATCTAGCCGACTTTATTCTCATCTTCAATTCACTTTCATCTCCATTTACCGTTGGAAACTATCGACTCTTCTTAACGTTCCTATGAAAATTTGATTTTTGATCTTTGGGACGATCGACGTTTTAGCGCGTTACTCGATTCGCCTCGAACTTCTTCGCTGGTAAAAGTGATTTCGTGCATGAAAGCTCGCACGTTCTCAAATAAATAGCAGTTTACGGGCGACGTACGTAAATACACTGTCAGTCTCGCAGACTCGTGGAACTGTACCAATTGACAGTGTACGTCACATCGCCAATACCGACGTTACTCGAAAATGGCTTATTCAAAAGTTCTTAGACAAATTGAATAACGTGAAGATTCGCCGCTAGTGAAATTGTCGGGGATCGTAAATTCGGAGTGAAGAAATTCGAGTGAATCCTAGAATGGAATTTAAGGGGGATTCGTTCCAGTGACAAAATAATACTAGACTCGGAGAAAGTTCAGCGATCGATCCTCGCGACTGAGAAGTAAAGTTTTCCTATAGAGAAAAGTCCGTAGGAATGAAATTGCTGTAGGGGCATCCGATTGATAAATTTAAAAATTAAACTCGAGATGCTTTTGTCTGGAAAATTTCAAAAGGAACAACTCCGAGTTTCATCCCGTGTATACTTTATGAAATTTAATTATGAAATTAGTATTCTTGTAATGTGACTGGCAATAAGTTTGATTGCTGCGTACCTGGCTCTCGTTAATGGATATTGATTTTAATCTTCAAAGTAGCATTCGAATTTAATTTTTTATTTCTCTGTAAATAAATATTTATCTTCCCTTCTCCATCGCGTACATTCCACAGGGACGTTTGAAGCTTATGGAAAATTCACTGTTACATTTGTCAATCAACACTATTCATAATGTTCAATAATTCAAATAAATACGGATCAAAATTCTTTTAGTGAAAAATGTACCATGTCAATCATTCGCGTTCATAAAATTGAAAATAATGGTTAGGTCAGGATATAATAAAATTTTTTTAATCGATCAATAAAAATATAACTGGGTACTCAAAATTTTATACCATTACCCAATCATCGTGCAGGGAGGAAGGTAGAATGTAATTCGAGTGCCAATTGAAACTGAAATACTTGATTGGACGGAACCCTAATTAAATCATAAATACAAAAATTCCCCATTACTCAATGGGAAAAGGGGGAGCAAAAAATTGTATTTCCTAAAAATACGTGACGACCTTCACCCTTTTCTATAAGGCTATCAGAGCCACAAAAGTTCCTCCATTAAGAAGGCGTTAAGTGATCTCGCAATACATCCCGGTACAACGCATCGACGTTGGTACTCGGTCGGTCCATTAAATATGGCCTTCGCGGGATGCTGCCAATCCAGTCAGGATCAAAGGCAGCGGATTATAAGCAAAGTACTCGGGTTACTTACGAATAAGAATGCGGCGACAAATGTTGGCGCGTGTGCAATGTCACTCATTGTCAGTCAGTCAGAACTCATTACGGTGCATTAGGCTAGCACGTGGGTCACCAGTTAGAATCTCGAATTGCTCAAGTCTCAACCTTAACTGTCATCCGGTTTTCAATTTTACCCTTATGACGTAACAATACTGCCGAACCGGTCCCGGACTGCAAATATTACCGACCTGTATTTAACCTTAAGAAAAATCGTATAGATAAAATTTATATAAGAATTTTCTTATATGCGTATCCATTGATTCCGAATACACGGATAAATGGGAAAATAGATATTTACTACTGAAAGATTACTTATCGGTTGAGCCATTCGAAAGAATGTGTCTGTTGCAGTCAGATGCATGCATCCGATTCGCATTGTCCGGGAGGCTGGATCTGTGAATGTAAAGAAATTTCAATAGCGCATAACCTTACAGAATCCGTCCATCCAAGTAGATTGGTACATTCGAACGATCGGATTGTATATTATTTTCCAGTAACGTTTTCTTACGGGTGCGAGATAACGGAGGAAAAGGTCTGGAAAAACAAGAATGCGAAATAAAGAGGTTGAGGCGACTGGGTGCCAAACTCGTTTTCCAAAGTGGCGTCGCTGAGGCCAGAAAGAAAATCTACTGATGAGGTTGGTACACCGCGAATAACAAGGAGCTCATTAGCAGTGAGAATAACGATGCCGGTTTTCTGAAAGTTCATCGTGAGGAGAAGGAAGGAAAAAAAAAGAAAGAGAATAATTCAAAGAAAAAGGGTGGGGTTATTCCGGCGCGAAGTAGGAAGGACATTTATCGTTATGGGTTTTCTTGGTTTACTGCGCAGCATTCGGAATCTCTCAGTGAGAGACTCAACGTTCCAGTAGGTCGGCGAGAGAGTTTTGCCTCTCGCAGAGGAAACCCCAAGATTCCTATAGGGGTAGGTGGAGTTTGATGAGGAGTGGAAGCGAGGTGGCAAAGAATAATAAAATTAAAGAACAGAAAAAAGATAGTAGTTACCTATAGATATCCAAGCTCATCCTACACTGTATTTTACAAAAGAGTTTCGTCCCTTTGATCTGAAGTCTCAGCCTCTTCCCTCGAATTACAATGCCACGGAGTAATCTCATTGTGAGTTCATAGGGAACGAGATGCTTCCCAGGAACCAGAAACGTGTTAGCGTCGGTCGGACGAAAAAATTCCCGTTTTACGCGACCCTCTTATTTACTCTGCTTCAACGAAGCTCCTGATTCTACTGACGTATTTTCGGATCAAAATCAATGAATTCCTTTTGCGAAGGTACAACGATTTATTTTAAAACATCGGTATTTAATCGTCTCTCAATTTTCATTTATGTTCCCCCAAAACACGTATACCTGACAGGTAGAGATTGTGCGGTCTGAAAATTTACCTTCTTGTTGTTACTTTTGTTGCGATAGGAGGATTGACAGTGAAAAAGTGGGATCGGTACTGTCTAATAATTTTACCTAATTCCTTGATAAGAGATTGTAACTCGTGACGCGTACCAGAGATTCATTTATCTTGTATCGTCGAGAAACACAAAGAAAGGACTTTCCGTTGCCATTCCAACGCGAATGCTAAACACAGGTTACATTTGCATTGCTGGCTGGCTCTTTGTGTCTGGACCATTATGAGATGCATCTCTGTCTTATAAGGTTATATACAGAATAATAATATCATCCCCTATTGTAACGTTACCCTTTCCATTTTATGCAAATTTTTTATTATTATTCTCAGTGCAAATCGATGCGAAAATTTTCAGAGTACTTTTCAGCTGAAAATAATCAAATACAGCTTTACGAGGACTTTATGAAAGTTTTCACTAAAAATATCTTTTCAACAGTTTCTAGATGATTGATCTCAGACCCCAAAGGGATCTCAAACTAGAAAACAACTTGCCACATCACCGTTACTCGAAATTCCAAGCATGAACTTGGATTCCTCCTAGTCAAGCACAGCAATAAACCACGCGTTATGTACGTACGTATGTCGTAGCATTTCAGGCGGGTTCTTCGTTGCAGAATAGTAACCTAACCTAAAATTTTATCCACGTAATAACGTCGCGTTTACGTTCCACATATCCCCAGCTCTAGGAACACTTGAAATTTCGCTTATTGTGTCCACACGAAATTGGATTCGGTGATAAAGTCAACTCCTGGATCGAGTAAGAGGAATTTAATATCTTTCATGTAACAAGGAAAAAAAAAAAAACAAATTGCACTTTCTTCAATGACAATAACTAAGGGACTCTTAATATCATGGAATTTGTCGCGAGGATTTTCAATGCGATGTTCAGCAATTTAAGCTTATTATCCGGAGAAATTCTCTGTGCTGAGTCTTTAGAATCTACAGTACGATAAAGAACGAGAGAGAGACTGGAGAGATTCTGGAATCCTTGAAAAAAAATTAATCGACCATCGCGCGAACTATTTCCACAACGTCGAGTGGCATTTCAGCCTTTTAAGATGCCATCGTTGACACGTCAAGAAAAACTAAGGTGGATTTGATCCCAGTCAACTGTGCCACTTGAAAAGATGGCGAATCCTGGAATCGCAAGTATGTCATCCGTCCTAAGTAAAATTGACGATGCCAGTTGGTAAGGATTAATAAAGAGATCGCTAAAAAAATGAACAAGGACGCTAATATTTATCCGAGATAATATTATACAGTGAAATATTTTGTTCACGAATTTTCCTAAATAAATTAAGAGACATTACTTTCGGGCCACTGTGGCCGCAGTATACGTAGCCGCAGCCCGTTTTCATAAGAGTCCCTGAAATATGTGTTATTCGCGAGCGACACGCGAAACTCGCATAACCGGAAGGAAGGAAGGGTTTCAACGTCGTGATGTCCATATGCAAAACACAATGGGATTTTTTCACGAGTGTTGCCGTAAAATAATGTCGTGACGTTCTCGCGAGATCTATTTTCGTCTTCAATTTCGCAAGTTTCTTCAGCGGCTGCCGTTGCTCGATTAAAGTGCGCCTTGATGGAAGGACGTTGCAGTCCGGAGACTAGTTGAGTTTTCCCAAGTGGGAAACTTCGTATTTCAGAACACTACCTACAGAATGATGCCGGCAGCAAAACCAGCCAGTAGGTCACTACTGCACTTTTTCGAATTCTTAAGAAAAATAGAAAAGTAGAAAATGACGTTGCCGGAATAACCTCACCTCTATAACGTATTGCGCCATTCCCACCATTCAGGTAATTCCTTTAAGTCCTTGCCAACGTATCCCACATACGAAATCGTCCACAGCGCCCAGCATCGTTCCACAAGAAAATCCACCAAGCACGAAAACACATTCCAACTATACTTAAAGACGCGCACGGATGCAAATGAGATTCAAAGAGTCAATCGGAGGAAGCCATTGAAATTCTTCCTAAGAGCCTCCGAGTATGGAGACAAGGTGGCGCCCCGATCGCAGAAGGCCCTTACGATTATTCCGATGAACCTAACCCGTGGTCGCGGTGGGAAAGTTTGCCGCAAGGGTGGCTAAACGAAGCGAACGAAAAGAACGCAGAATTCCGACGGCAACGTCAAGCGTAAAGCAAAGTTTTGGTACCTCTATTTTGTACAAGTGGGATGAATTTCGCGGCGTCTGGACACGGCTGCGGCCCATTATATCACAGGTTTCTGGAGCCATGAAATTTATGCAAAACGTGTAACATCACCGAATTTATTTCGCCTCTTGCCTATTTCGGCTCTGCCCAGAGGAGATCGTCCTTACCGCTGTTGCTGCTGCTGCAGGCTCAATAGTTTAGCACGGACACCAGCTGAAATCTTGACTCCGTGTAAATGGTAAAGTGGAGTTTAGTAACCGGAATTACTGGAATAGATTTACATGCGAACAATGAACGATTGGTTCCAGTTGAGGCACATATCCACATACGCGGCTTACACACGTCTATCTGCTATTCAAACAGTCGGGCTAGCAAATAACTGACTATACGATACCGTATACAATAACCCTTCGATGATTCGAGTGATAACTTTGTAATAGTTATATAATTTTTTTCACCGTCCTCGGGCGAATCTCCAATGCTGCCACAGCGATCTCGGGTTCTGAACTTTCGTTGGACAGAACTGAAATCGGGTTTCCCCGGAATTCCTCCGGAGGGCAATGACTGAACGACAAGGAGCAATTAAAGTTTTCATCATGGCAAGAAACCCAGTCCATCCCTCGCGACGAATGACTCCCAGTGGCGCCTAAACGGTCGTAATTCGCGCGTGATGAAGTCCCGATTCCGCAGTCGTCGTCACGACTTGAGACAGCGAGTCGCGGCAAAACGTATTAACGCTCGAAATATACGAGCCTGAAGCCCGCAAAATCTGTGAAGCAACTTCATTAGGTTCAATCTCCTCTGATTCGCTGTTTCAAGCAGGATTTCACGTCGCGAGCGAATTTTCAACAAGATTATGTCATTTGCAAATGCACGACCCGCGGATGCACTAGAACAGGCAATTTAAATTTATTGACAGATATTAAAAAAATAAATAAATAATAGAACGCTCGTTAAAAACTCACGTCTAGTTTGAATCGACGTCCATAAAGTTTTTACGGGACATCTCTATTTCCGCAGCAGATTCTGTCAGTTTCGCATGCACGGTCACGCAACCTGGAAAAAGGCTATAACGAATCACCCTCATTCGTATCTTCGTTCCTGTCCCTTGTCAGTATAATTTGAAGAGGTCCACTTGGTCCAGTCAATACCACTAGACGATCTTTCGCGATCTTCCCTCGTGGCATAACCTCACACAAACGAACAAATCGTCCCACTGGCTTTTGCCAATGCATACTCAAAGAACGTACTTGACCCACTGAGACCAGACCAAAACTGCAGCAGATAAACTGGATCGTTCCGTGCGAAACTCGTCATTAAAGACTTTCGCGGTTAAGATATATACGATGTCGTAACCATTTACCATCGAAAATTCGTAACAAAAGTCTGCGTGAAAGTAACGAAAATCTTTTAAGGATACCTCTGGACCACGGATGAACCCATACACGAAGAAGTCGTCATTTCTTGAAAGATCTGAAAATGAAAATGACCTTCATTTGGTACGTGACGCAATATCAAAATTCTAAAGGAGAATTTACATGGAGGTGATAGGACACGTTGACACGAGGACAGACGCAGGCGGGTATCTATAGAAACCGTTAACGACTCCCGGCTGTTTGATGCTCCATTGGATACGATTGACGACGAGTCAAGAAATTCGAGGTTTCGTTAGATGAAAATGTAAAAAAAAAAGAGACGCTTATGCCTCGACAGAGAAATTCCTAGTGAACTGTGACACGTGATATTTAAAAAAAATAAACTCGAAATGAAGAGGGGCCGAAGCGGAGGAAAGTGCAGATCCAAATCACGCTATATCAATGGATTCATACTGTTCTACCTGAAGGTGCTGCGCTGCATGCCAGGAAGGGCAGTGACGAAGGTCGCCAGAATAGCCGGATGTCGATGGCACAAGATGACCAAGTGCGAGAAGCTCAAGTACATAAGAATGGCCGCACGTCGCAAGAAATCGAGAAGAAGGAGAAGGAGGTAGGGAAAGAGGTGTCCAAAAATTCATAAGACCATGGAAAAGATCATAGAATATGAAGCCCAGTCATGATCCTGATTTAACGTGAAACTGGGAATCGATCCTCCTGGCCAAATAATCCCACTCGACATCCTCGAGGCGTCTATTGTAAATAGGAGAGAAGCAGCCATATTTATCTTATGCAACGAACTGCACGTAGTTTACCGTGTGAACGAACCTCATGCCCAAGTTCCTATGGACGCTTCTTCGTCACGTCTTTTTCAAGAGAATCAAAGCTTTCAGGTTAACAAGCTAGAAAACGTTGAGACTCTCTGAAGTGAATCGTCCTCTTTCAACTTACTGACAAACTTCAAGGCATTCGATGGGTTCCTGACGATGATCGATCGACGATTTATTATAATGCAACTCAAAAATTTTTATACGTACACGTGGTTGGACTGTCAAATTTTGTAACGTCTGTACATTTTGAGAATATTATACCTGTCATGACATAGTAGTAAATCCTCAAAAATATGTATTTCACGCTGCGTCTTAGTTCGGAGCAACACTTAAATATCAAAAACGTCGCAGGACAGCAAATAAAAAAAAAATGGTATATCAGCAAAGTCAGCCCTAGGAATCAGAGTTTTCAGAGGAGCGAAGAGTTTAAGTATTTGCGGGAGTTCGTTAGGCAAGCGTCGGATCGATATCAAATTTCAATTAAAACATTCCTTGCCGTTCTCTCTGATTTTGGACTTTTGACGCTCGAATTAGGAAACCCGAAAATAGGAGACCTCGAGCTCCGCACTATCAAGCCTAACTTTCATCGATCCGTAAGGTCGATTAAGCTTTTCGAGGGTCGAGCCACGAGGGATTTCCAAAGTCCAGGCTCTTCAATATGTTCCATAAACTTTCTCAACGTCTCGGTTCATCCGCCGCGGATCAATCCTGTTAAATCCCACCTAACTTGTGCGACCGATCGAGCGTCGTGACGTTGGCAGCAAATGTCACAAGAATGACAGGCATCGATTGTGCTTCGACTCGAGTCGCAATACTTTTTCTTTCTCATTAGAATTTCTATCCGTCCCGTTCTGACGATCAGGAACTCAGATCGGGACTCGCGAAGGGACTTCTCATAGCGACAAAACGTACCAGGTCCCGGCATGCATTGCGCAGCCAATCCGAGTCCCTTGGCCGCCATTGAATCCTCCACAACGATATTACAAATGATTATCCACGTCCCTGATTGGCATGAAAGTTCATCGCAGTCTCATCAATTCTCTGCCGATGTCTCTCCTAGTTTCCCTTTTTTAAACTTTACCCTCTCCCCCCCACAAGGTAAATGCTCTCTGGTTGCGATTTTGCGATTCCGCGATCACGATGCGACGCCACCGCTCGGCGCTCAACTCCTTGTGAAAAGATCCCTATCGTTTTATTATATTATACGTACAGAAGAACTGCCGCTTGCATTGAGGTCAAGAACGACACGAAATTTTGTCAGAAGAAGACCCGAGCCGATAACGATCTCGTTTGAAACTTTACTTCTTCTCGCTAGACACAATGCGCCTACCGAACGGTTGCGTAACGATCGTGTTTAACATTTTATTATACGATGTTTGCCTAGATATTCCAGAACGATGTTTGACGTTCTTAAGAAAAAAAAAAAATTAAAATCTCCATCACCAATTTCACTCGTCGGCCGAATAACCATTTGGTTAAGATGCAAATTAAACTTTTTTTTTTTTAGGAGATTCAATTTGAGAAAATTAATTCCTCTATCAGGCATTTTAAACCTGCAAGACAAGTAAATGAAAAACAATTTTTGTTTGCCTGCCATTTTCAATGATCCTTGTCAGTGAAAGGAGAAGAGCCAGGGGTGCCAACCTAGCTCAAACACAGATCCCTCCTGTCCTGTGTATGAAAGACGGGGATATACCCTTGTATACCTTGGATTTCCCTCTACCACCCCTTCGCCCTTCTATCGTTCTCCTCCCTTAAACTTTCCCCCTGCGCTATTCTTCCCTTTGCATGAATAAGACACAAGAAAGTTGGCAACCTCGTAGACACGATAGATGGATGAATCTCAGGATAGACGTGACTCATTGTCGGTTATGAAAGATATTAACGATATTGCAAAATTTTTACCATTAAACTGCAAGATGTCGATATCGGCCTTGCGATATCGGGAAGATCCAAACTGAAGATACGAATAAAACGAAATTAAACGGAAGTTGCAAGAAGATTGGAAGATCGTATATAATAAAAAAGCAAAATTCAAAAGTTAACGTCTAATTCTACCGAACGCGTACAACGGAGCGATAAAGTTAATAAACAAAAGTTAATCCGTGAGTTAACTTTTTGAAAGCACCAAAGTCCGACCAGTTCGTGACTTACTCGACAAAGCGAAGAATGCGTTTCCCTTAATTCGCTAAAAGTCAAACATCGAAAGCTGTTGAAAGTCTTGGACGGGTGGTGGGAGGAGGTAGAAGGGAGGAAGAGGGGAGGGCAGGAGCAGAAGAAAAATAAAGAGACTAGGATCGAGAAGAGTCGCTGGCGAAATATGGTCCGAGAGAGAGAAAAGTTTTAAAGCAACGAGCTTCCTCGATCGCCCGGGTGTGTCGCGCCAGTAGCGAAGTTAAGAAGAAGACTGTATTTTCTGGATTTATTATTTAGCCAGAGCCGCGCACGATGACGACACGTTGTTGCCAAGGGAGTTGCGGTTCTTGCGGTTCCCGATGCTTTCACCTCTGACACTCCGACACGCCCGAATCCCTGCTGCGAGCTTCCTTCCTCCTTATAATCTTATTAACCGAACTCTCAAATATGGGATTCGCCTTCGTCTTTCCTTCCCGTTGTATCGCCCGGTCGTATTGTCTGCTGAGTCTGGAAAATATTGAGGATGCTCTTCCTCGTTGCGCTGGGAGAAAGTAGAAGAAAAATTATTTAAAAATTTCTACCCGAGAACATGGACCGATAGATATTTGGCTGCTGTTTCGGAAGACTTCTCGTCGTTCGGTCAAGAAGAGCCAAGCAGCTTACTCGTTGTTATTTAAGATCAGTCGAGAGAGTCTCTGGGAAAATCTTGAAGAGGATAAAGAAGAGAATTTTTTTTCAAGCAGGAATCCAATACTCTGATTCTATACTTGAAATGTAATAATTAATCGAGAATAGTTTCAGGTAACAATAGTCAAACTGATTAAACACTTTACTTCTCTCGGTACAATGGCAAACTTCGGTGTAGTTGAGGTCGTTGATTCGGAAAGTGGTACTGACTACCAATTGCTTTGACATTAGACGACTGGAATAATATATCAAGTGCTGGATAGACTGTATCGTATTGAAATAGAAGTTTTCAAGTTTCCATTATCCACTTGCCTTGCTCCCACGCATTATGGTACCTTGAACAGAAGATAAATATATATAAGTATATTTGTAGGGACGTGAGAGTCTTCGAGTGACGTAACGATAGAATTACAAATTTACCACAAATTACTGTATTATCAAATACGAGCTCGTGAAGGATGAGATTTTTAACGAAATTAAATAACAGCTGTGACGTCGATTGCGCCAAAATTATATGGGCGTCCCGACGCTGTTTCATAATTTCATTAAAATCGATTCAAACGTCTCTCTATTTCTGGCTTTGATATTCTTGAGACGCGAGAGCGTTTCGAGAAAGGTTTATACGGTCCGTAGGGTCCAAGATTAATTAACTGATCCTGTCGGATCTTGTAGCAAACGCTTAATTAACTTTCGTCTTCGAAATAGGATAAAAGCGTGAGAATATAATTAAGGTACTCTTGCCATTACGTTTGTTCAGTATAATTTCCGAGTTTCATAAATTCCTACGATTTCGAAGTGCAAAGTTACACATATAAAAATCTAACCCTTCCGCGTTTCTCGAAACTGCATTACCATCGGTCGCCGTCGGTCCGACACTACCGTACGCCCTTGTTCGAAGCAGACCATACTAGATAAGAAAAGAACGTCCGATAAAAATTTCTCTAAATCCCCATTTAATATCTCGGGTCTGTTCTTCGTTAATTTTATCAAAAAATCTTACCTCCTTCACTATTATTCTCAATTATGTGTAAACATAAATTTATGCCTTGCGGTTTTTCTCCTCAGTCAGGCCGATCTTGCAGCAACAGCATCCGCATCAATTCGTTGCGTCTTGTGCCATTATTCCAGGCTGTGCTTCTTGTTTCAATAATTACAGTAATATAGCTCAGGCACGGATGCGTAATCTGAAAAATTTTAAATATAATCCACAGCCACAGGGTTCGAAATCCGGCAAGAAATTATTTGAATAATAATTTTCCTAAGTGGATTCCAATATTCGTGTCATTAAGAGAAACGACAAATTAGCAGATACGTAATTCCGATCTGTTTCCGAATCCCAGGAGGACGTCACATCCGGTTTAATTCCTAAAGCCATTCCAGAGCGAAGCGTCGGAGAGGAACAGCAGCAAAGTCGATTCTCCTAGAATTTCGAAATTTCACGTATCTTTCACTCGTTAAGATGCGTCCGCGAATAATTCACCAGAAGAAAGAATCTCTTTAACGCGAAGCGGACGCCTTCGTTACGTGCGAAGCGCGGATTGATTTATACGCCACGCTGGTAATCTATAGATATACTTCTCACGCGTGAATGCAATCAGCAGCCAAAAATCGTATTCTGCTAGAAAACTAATAGCGATAACCTCGAATTAACTGACAAAGGAGCAACGACTGTTTTATACCTGATTCACTTCGTATCCGCCATTGTCACTCTCTTCCTTCTCCTCGTGTACCCTTTCACTGAATTTTATGGTTCAATGAAACAGCTGTTGCGCAACTTGCCGCGATATTAGCATACAAACGGAAGCGCAATGATCCTCCTTTCGTTACGCGTCTACCACATGCACGATACATACGTACATGCATGCAACAAACAAAGATTACATACGCGCGTCTCCCACTTATTGTCAATAAAAAAAAAAAAAAAAAAAAAAAAAAAAAAAAAAAGTGGCGTCAGTTATACATCTGAACAGTGGAGAAACCTTTTCATGGAGCAACGAGTAATGACTGCATTAAGGCGAACGCGCGGCCTTGCTTCTTTCGACGAATTCCCGAGTCAGCCTCCGAATTAAAAAATTCCGGTACAGGATGGGTCCATGGGGCTGCTACTGAATTTGAACTCAAAGGATCCCTGGGTGGCCAAAAGTCGTAGGAGCAAATGTCACCAACGTGCTGATTACGGATTCTTGAAAATTCCAGAGAGATTCGTAATCGACCGTTATCAAAATATGCTAATTGCTTACCAAGCGAATTCTCATTTGTCCAATGTAAAAAAGGGGTCCATTGTGGAAATTGAAAGTCCATTTACTCTGAGTCTACATGACGGCATCGAGAGATTTAATTGATACTGACCGACCAGGCTGTGCACGTTCAAGTACGCAGAATGGTGTATACCTAAGAAACTGTGTGGGAATACGTCACTGGCGGCTCTTTTGGAGTGTTATTATGAAACGTTACTCAATTAGGTGCTAATTAAAAATCTCGAAAGAAAGGCTCTCCCCTTGCGTAACAAACGAACAGTATATTACCGTAGAGGCTGATATTCCTTGGGAGGCTAACGATTCGAAATTGTGAATCCTTGTTACGGCCTTACCAAGGTACTAGGATAAGGTTAATTTTATCCTCGGTCGAGGTCATCGCGGCTACACTCTCCTTTGTAGGATCAAGGTCCTAAATTTGGCTTCGCACGATTTCGATTCTCGTTAAATAATTTACGATCGTCACGATTTTGCCAATCGAAAATCGTATTACCTGCACGTACGCTTGGGTAAATTTCTCTGTGAATTATTATTTCGAATATTAATTTGACAAAAAGCCAAAGTCCTTACTCCATCGTATTCGGCTGATTTTCATTTTTGAAAAATTTCAAACTTTCAAATGCGGAAAAGCGCACTCGCCCGCGCCATGAATCGCACGTGAAGATTACAGGTCATAGGTCAGACGCGACCCGAACGAAAGTAAGAAATTTCCCCGTGGATGCGCCTGACGCTGAATAACCGTGTAGCAGACATTGGAGTCCTCGACCGTGCACGTGCAGACGTAACTAAGCGTCCAAGTGCGGGAAGACACACCGTGCCGAAGATACGACTCTCACTTGTCCTCCACTCACTCCTCTCCCACCCTACCGTTCTAGCATTAAATAACGTAAAAGCGGATAAAAGCAAGAAAAATCATTGCATCGGCTAATAAATCTGTACTGTCCATTTTTAAATGAAATTCTTCGGACCTCAAAGCATCCCAAGGTTAATCGGCGAAATCCACGTTCGAGAGTACTGTACCAAAAATAAATACAAGAGATAAAAGAGTATATAAAAAAAAAAAAAGACGAAAGGTGTAAACATTAAAATTAACTGTGATCGCATCGATCCGAGCTAACAGGATAACCAGCTTCGTTACGCAGATTGTACGTGGACCGTCCGCGGGGAATAACGAGCGGTGCTACCGGAGAAAGTTAATACGCAAAGACTTAAAAAATTGTACTGTACTCCCCCCGCCCTCCCTTGTGACCCCCCAAAAAGATGCAAGGACTAAGAAAATTGTATCGAAGGAAAATACTCACTGGTGCATCCGACGATGACTTAAGAATTTTTCAGCCTCACTAATTACCATACGACCGTCCAGGCAAACCGGCAGGAGCGTATCCAGTCGAGACAATGGAGTAGCTGTTAGCCCAGTCGGGAATTACGTAACACCGACATGAGACCGAGACTACAAGAGCACATCCTTCCGGCATTTTAATATTCGTAAGGTTCGCGCAAGACAATGCTACACGAGCAAAAGTGGCTGAAAAGTAGCTGGCAGCGTGGATAAGGCTTCTCTCACAAGAAAGAAAGCAGTAAAGCAATTGAATGGGACAGACTCCCATGGCACCGTGAGTATATAGAAGAATCACGCGTAATCGAGCCATTACTTTCTTCGTGCGTCTGCCGACGATAAAAAGGATTGCCCGTGGTGCTGGCTAATAAGCAACCACCCTGTGGAATCGATCCGGGGCTTGACGAAGATAAAGAAAAGAAAAAAAAAAAAAAAGAGTGTGACACCCGGTATACTCGAGGAAGAAGGAGAAATTCATAACCTATAAATTTTCAAGAATATCACACGGCGCGACGGAAATAAGACGAGAGATAAAGGATTCTTACCGGTGACGGAAGGAAGACGATTCTCCTGGATCCCTTTACGTGCTCCTTGGATGACAATAAAAGAGCAGGACCGAAGCTCGAAATTGCGCTTCTTCGACGCGAACGTTTAAGTTTATAGGTACGAGCGGCTTTACGAGCCCCGCAAGATGAATATGCCGCGTTTCTATGGCCGGGAAATTATGGCTGAACGGACACAGGGACGACTGTCGTAATTCGGCGAAGGATCTTATCGAGCTTAGATAAAGCGGAAATATTAAAATACTCGAGTCGCTTGATAGCACTACGAAGTTTCTGTCCGAGTGATATTATCGAATCTGCGGATCTTCTTCCCGAGTAATTCAAATACGTTAAGGTCAAACGTGCATCGCGCGTATCCCGTTGTATTCTCAATATCCTGTATCTCTTGGTCCACGGGCGCAGCCTCGGCAATATTTTACGTGTCCAAAGTGCTACTTTTAATTTGGCCCGTGGTCCGGAGTCTCTTTATCTATAGATGAGAGATAAGGTCGCACTGTATGCAATACACGAGTAACAGTATAGAAAAGGGTGGCGGAGCAGCAATATTGTCTAGGTATATGGGGTCACGCGGGGGGTCATGCTTTCACCGTTGGATGATGGCACAGTGGTACCCCTGGGATAATATAATGTCACGCTTGAAGATCAGCCTTCGTGATAACATCGGATCAAATATTTGTTAATGTACCTCGAGTTCACTTATACTCAGTATACTGCACTTCTCTTATTGCATATATACATTTATATAGACACTATATGGTCCAGCCATGTGCTCTTATTTACAGACTCCAACGCGAAGGTCTCGACTCCAATTTATTCTACCTCTACGTGCCAGAAGCATCCGCACACACGTATCTCTGTATACCTCTGAGAATTCCTGAGTCAAATTACGCCAAGAAATACGTGTGTAAAGGATTCCCGGTGAAGCTTTTGAAAAATTTCCCAAGTTGCAATCCGCTAAGATACTCGAAACTTATTGCCGTGCATTTCCGGTGAATCTTGTTTCGAGTGACGCTGCGTCTGCCCCATAAGGTTTCTAATGGCTGCCGGGACGATTCCAGCGCATCGGTATCGAAGGTGAAAGCTTATAATTTACGCTAATCTCGATACGTGAAATCCGGATCAGTCGGTAACCTTACTTGGTAACCGCGTTAGAAACTCATCGCTCGTTATCATAGCTGCGAGTCACTTCCGGTTGACCCTGACTGAAATCGTTTAAATGGATCTCCGCGGGTAACTGGATTTATGCGAATAAGACAGCAGCCCAGGCTGCTCGTCTTAGAAAGTCTTTCACGAAGTGGCTTCGTCTCTGTGAAGGCCTGATCGATCTCCTCTCCGTGACCTTTGACCGGTACGCCAGTGGAAGTTTCGTCAGGGCATTGGATAACGAGGAGTGTCCACAGGATTTTTCTTTCTTTTTCAGGAAGTTTGACGTGGTGCATCTTAAAGTAAAAAGAAAAGAAAATAAATGAACGAGTTAAGATAATTTCTACGGATGATTTCAATAAATACTCTATTAAACGCCATTCATGTGCTACACAGTAAATATTACAACGTATTCGTAATGTAATAATAATATTAATAATATATATAATAAAAAATAATAGTAAATAATCATAATCAGTTATTTCGTATATATGCATGTATAACATAATACAGGTATGTTATAGATGTATATATAAATACATAAGTATGCCTATCGATCACTTCAACAATCGTCGCCAAAGCTCGCTTCGACCTTTGCACTCGGGGAGCAACGTAACGAGAGACTTATACGTATGGCAATTTTTTTTTTAATTCTTCATTTGATTAGATGTAATTCGTTCCAGGTTTCATTTTTTCACTCAGACACAGCATACACACCTATCTGATTCTTCATCGATATTTTCTTCAAGATATACATAAATTCCTCTTATCGAATATTACATAACGTTCGAACCACTCGAAATTGACTTTGGAATGTTGAGAGGTCTTCACGAAATTTTGTGCTCTCGCAAAAATTCATTCTTAGCATTTTTTTTTGTTTTTCTTTACGAATTTTTGGATCAATCAAAAAATGTGTCAAACTTAACGCGCGCTAGCCGACTAACGAAATACATTGGCGAGCAAGGTAACACCGAATACAAGATGCGACTGTTTAAATTTCCCGCCATTAATTTGGACTGCCGTCGGCACCAGCTATCGGCCCAATGCATTTATTAAATTTCCAAGGTAAAATTAGCCTTCCTACAGATTTTACTTCATAGTCCTCGCACTTTTCCTTCGTTACTTTGTACAAATTCGCAAAGGTATCAAAATCGCGATACCAAGACTCCCACCATTCTGAGAAACAAGATTAATCTTTATGTCCTTAATATCTCAAATGATCTCTTTCGCTCCCGCTATATATGTATATATCTCTTTCTCTCTCTCTCTCTCTCTCTCTCTAGTTCACGGAAAAATAGCTAATCGAAGTAAAGCATATCGTTAGATAATCGTACCACCTACACGATAATCCTACCTAGGAAAGGAAATCGAGAGAGTCCACTGCGCAGGCACGTACGCGCAGCCTCAAAGAATCCGTGTGTTATCTACGCATAAAATACGCGTCACCGCGACGCTCGGACTTCGCGATGCATATTCTTTAATGTTCGTTTTCATTTATCTTATTCGCCCTCGTCCCTCTATTCATTTTCGTTCTTTATATTAGTTCCATTTCGTACCTCATATAATATACATGTACAAGCATAGACAGTGTATGATATTAAAACTAAATAACAGTGAAGCCTTTCGCAGAGCTCTGTAATAATGGCTAGTCGTGCCTGCTTATCATTATCCCACATGCGTATTCATCCCATCGATTGCAAATAATTCTGCCTGAATCAACGATCCTCATAATTTGTGTTCCTCGTTTCCTTTATCAGTGACCTGCTTTCGAATATTACCTTTTCATTATCAATTACTGTAGAATTATATATCTGACCCGGCAGTCGTTACGCAACTAGCCAATAGAATTTTTAGTTCGCCATTTTTTTTTTTTTTTTTTTTTTCTTAAAAGATAACTTATCTCATTAGCCTACAGAAAGTACTGATTATAATTCTTATAGCTCGCAATAGAGTATTGATAATACACATAATATTGTCCTGTTACACTTAATAACCAGTAGGTTTAGATATTTTTTTCTTTTTCTCTATTACCAATCAATGATGATCGTGTATCGCGAGACGTCGAAAGAAAGAAATTTTGAAATTTTATTTACTTTTACGCAATTACGAAATTAATAATATCCTCTTGCTATTTGTTTCTCTTTTTTTTTTTTTTCGCTAACTCGAATGACTTTTTTTTGACTTTCGGGAGTTTTCAAACTCAAGATTTTATTTTCGAATTCCACGTCGACGTACTGGATCAAAATTTTCAGCGAATCTTCCCTGATATTGGTACGATGATAAGACGACGAGTGCGTCGATGCAAAATTTCGATCGTTATCGGAAGATACGAATAGGAGAGAATAATAATAACGCACCCTGAACGCGACTCACTCTTTTTTCACCGGATATGAGGATTTCAGAGGACGCTTCCGGTCATCCGCGTAGATTTCTTAGCGATATTTTAAAGATACACGTTGCTCCTTTTGCTACTTAAAGCTAACCTATGATTTATAATACACTTTTCAGTTAGCTACGCAAATGCACCATTCGCCATCTCCATGTCAAACCTAATGGATCCGTGATTCTCTTACTTTGATTCGATCCTCGCTAAACGGTCTTTCACCTGGCTCTCTCGACTACGGCTACAGATTCTTTTACGGACTAATGTCCTCCGACGTCCCCAGCAAGGAACCCCAGATTCGTATAATACAAAAGTAAGTAAACCAAAGTGTGCAAGTGGCTTAAATTTCTGATCAGGACGATGGCGTGTAATCGATTATCGACTGGAGCATTCGATAAGGATTTTATACTTCGAAGCTTCGTATCGCACAGCATTTACACGAAAAAGATTTCTATCTTATACAGGCTACGAAAAATTCATGCATTCTCCTCCCTCGGAGGCTTCGATCGTTCTTCACCATTAATGAACGACCCTTACCGAGCATTTACTTGAAACACTTTTGTACTCAAGACTACGAAGAACCAGTCCTTGTTCAATTTCAAAATATTCTCCCCAATCGCAACGTTCTTAAAGTTATGCAAAGGCGTGATTTTTCGAATACCTGCTACGTGGCTGACAAAGAACAAAGCATAAGACGGAGAATGACAAGAAAGCTGGACCGACCGGTCGTCAAGAGTCCAATGAAGAATGGATTAAAATAAAAAAAAAATGGCGAAACGTGTCAAAGAGTGACGGGAAGTTGACGTTGAGCCGTATAAGAAAGTCTTTCCAAATGAATCGGGAATTCATCGATTTTTCGACACCCTCGCTAAGCTCCACTCGCCTCACACAATTTGATCCTATTTCATATCCGCAAACTTATAATTAATTGTTGTTACGCAAGTCGTAAGAATCATCCGTCGGAAAAAACTTGGTCTACTGCTCGCCTGAATTGCACTCTAATAACATTTTTATATAGAGTTAAACAGACTAGCATTGCACGCTCTTTCGAATTCTCCTTATCGTTCTACCCCTCCACTACTTCTTCTGTACAAGTACGGCAACGTTTCATTGACACTCGTTCGTTGCTCCTAGCACGCAGCCATCGTCGGGCATCGATCAAATTCTCATATCAGGCGTCATCCAATGATTCGCGCTATTGAAAACCAGATAACCCGATGAACAGACTCGATGAATTAAGAAAATTGTACAGCGTGCGCCCAACGTACAATCTAAAAGACTGACTGACAATTTTGATTCCCACACTGGCACTGTATAAAAGAGCGATTCGTTTTATCCAACCGAATAGTTAAAAAACAAAAAAATGGCAAATACCTCGCGGTGACTGCGTACCATTCGCAATTCGCAATTAGACCTTGCAACGGTATCGTAACGGAGCTCTATCTCAATAGTTATCGTACTGAATCGTATATTCGCATTACATTTATAGTAGTATGAGTATCATAATTCTTAATTTGTTTACATCATGAATAATTAACTATCTAATTAAGATATATCGAAACAGTACAGTGAAAGAACATTAATTCGAATCGCCTATTAATTTCTTCGCTCTAGATGTCTCGTGTAATAATTGCGTTGTCCCTTGCAAGCATATATGTATAAATATATGCTCTCTCTCTCTCTCTCTCTCTCTCTCTCTCTATACATATATATGTATATATAGATATATAAATACGCACGTCAACATGCGTATCCATATAATTATATTTATACAAATCTCGTGTATCTGTCTCTCACGGTGAACGTGTATGCGTGTATCATTATTATATATATATGTATACGGGCGCGTGTCTCCCTAATGTTTAATACTTTAACAAAGGGTATTTCGTTAAAACTCAGCTATCTGCCCAAACGCCGAAACGAACTTATCGCAATGAATTTAAAAATAATATACAACAATACCAAAAACATGCTGGACCACGTGATGCGCCCCGTGAACGTCATGATCGCTCGATTATAGATTCCTAGTGGCAAAAAGTATTCGCGTCTATCTCGCGCGTCTCGTTCCTCTTGATTCTTCAAAGTATTCGTTCGCAAGATCTTCTCTCTCGCTTCGAGAAGCCTCCATCACACTTTCAGGGCAATATGGACCAACGAGGGTTCTCGCGTCCCCTCGGACCTCGTAGATCCATAGATTCTTAAGATTGCGTAATTTTCGTGTATTCCGGCAGGTCTCAACGATGCGAAACGACAGTGGCATCTTCGTCCGAGCGTTCCTCGGCTTCTCTCGTAGGAGGGGAACGCCGACGTCTTCATAGAAATCCTGCATAAGCACTACGGGCCACCTTATACAATTTGATTTTGTACACAGCTACGCAAAAACTCTAAGACGATCGCCGGTAAGTGAATATAACGAATGTACCGCATCCGGTGAAGGTGAAAAGAATGGTAAAGACATTGGGGCCGTATTCACAATGGGACGATGGCTGGGGTCAAGGGGGATTTCGTTGATGAGGTCGAGGAGTCCCGTGGGCCTTGGGATAGGATTTAAGGCTGCTTTTAAGGGCACGAATGACACGGGGTCTATTAAGGTAAGCGGGATTAAACTTCTTCAGGCATATTACACAGTATTTACAAGGTTGGCGCTCTTCCGCTGCTCTTCGATTAATTCCAATTGAAATCCTGAAAAAAAAAAAATTGTCCATTTACAGGCATCGCTCGTTTATCCCCGGGAGGGACGAAGCGCGTTGCAGAATGTCCGTGAGAACGAGTGTGACGTTATTGCTGTTGCTCGTGAAATGCGTGTGTCGTTAGATTACATACAGATTGCTCTCCCATGTATTAATTATTATTTTAATTCCGACCACCGCATCAACTTGACATTTCGCCAATGCGAATCTAATTAGCGAAAGAGTCTACCTGTCGCTTAACGAGAAACTTATGTAATTTATTATTTGTACAGTCAATCTGGATGATCGTCCCTGAGCCACGTGCAATCGCGCGTCCAGCAATTATAGATACCTAGTCCCTTCACAGAGCACCAAACGGGTCGAGCTGTACGGCATTGCTCTGCGGCTGTGCAGTCGGTTGAGGATGCTGCTGCTGCAAAGGAGCACCCATCATGGGATTCGCACCGGACATAATAATGGGCGGAGCTCCTCCTGCAACCATCATGCCTCCCGCACCTGCGGTAGGAGCACCAGGCATTGCACCCATCATCGGCCTCATGCCCTGCATGCCCTGCATGCCCATTGGCATACCTTGCATACCCTACAGACACCAGAGCAGGAAACTATCAGATGTATGTACAAAAGTGGTCCCAGCGTGCCTGTCAATAGGCTCAACTAATATTTTACATGTTAATTGGTACAGCGGCCAATCGGCCAGACTCTGCATTAAGGAAAATCTACAGCAGTGACTACTGTGATTCAATTCTTGTTTTTTCTTTATAATTTCAAATTTTTAGTTTCTATCAATTGTCAACGTATTCGTAACTGGCGATAGATATTGTTTTCGTAGTTACTATGTAACAAGCTTTGCATAGGCGTGCTAGAAGGCTATTACTCGTGTACAATGGCTCTCTAGATAAATCTTTTACGAGTGTCTTCCCGTTTCACCGGGGACTACAGACACGTACCTTTTTAATACCGGTCGATCCGTCAAGTTAATGCAGAGTAGTAGTAGTAGCAGTAGTAGTAGTAGTAGTAGTATTAATAAAACTAATGAAGATAATACGTAAAATCGCAACGCTAAGACAACATGTACAAAGTTCAGAAAATGACAGGACGTTATGGTGTCTATGAATTTTATGAATATCATAAATTCTATATATATATATATATATATATATATATATATATATATATATATACAGAGAGCGTAAAGGAACTTATAAACGTAGCAATATGTGCGTACTAGAAATTACATAAACCGGTGAGCGCTGCGGTATGGAAAGTAAATGCGGAAGCTAGAGAAACGAACGATACGAATAAATAATGATAAATCCTCTATGCGGAGTGCACGTACGTTTCTGTTTGAAGAACCGGACACGGGATCCGACAGATCAAACAGATATAATAATGAAAGCGTGAAACAATGTATTCTTACTATTTCTCTAAGTACGATTACTCGTAGCGCCGATTGTTAAGGCGATCGGTGCCATCGCTGTCAGAGACCAAGTTTAATCGTACATTGTGAAACCTGAGGTATTATCGACATCAGCCATGATTTAGCCACTGATTCGAGAGAGGAAAGAACAGGGAAATGGTATCGCGTCCCTTAGAAATTCACCACGTGTGCGAATGGACTCACCAACTGCGCAGGCTGAGAGGAGAAGCCCAGAGTGGTGGATGGAGGAAGTTGCGTCATTCCTTGGCCCTGCAACAGCCGGCAACATGCCATATGCCACGCATGCATCACTCAACTAAATATGCCAAATTGGTAAAAAAAAGTAATTGCTAATTTTCACGTGGTTGCTATTTTCAGAATTCTAAGTACGTCACTCCGACTTGGGCTTCTTTGCCGTCGACGAAAGTCAACCGAGACATTCGTAGACCGCAACCTCAAAGGGAAATGATAATTTAGTGAGAGACAAAAAAAACTCGTATACTGTTTCAATGGGTGAAACAAAAAGTACGTTTACGGTCTATCACGTAAGATGCACACATGGTATACTTACCGTCTGCTTGATACTACAGCAAGATACTTTGAGAAGGTTGTACTAGGCGTATACGAGTAAAAGGGTATTCTAGTGGAAGGATGCAAATTTCGTTAAAGAAGACACATACCTCATAGAACTAGTCTAAACATTAAAAGACACTAGAAAGAATACGTCAACAGAGGGAAGAAGACCTTGATTGAAAATTTGTTAACTTTTCTGTTACCCTGCAACTGAACCTGACAATACGAATTAGTACTGTTATCGTCTAGTTTGGCAGTCCGTAACACGTGCCAAAGCGATTGGCAATACTCGTCTTGGAAGCCATTCGCCCACAACGTATAAACAAACGAATGGAACGTGCTGGTGAACGAGTGTGTTACGAATTGAGTGACAGTGGACAGAACGAAGCCAGTGTCCCTTACCATGGGACGATAGCCAGCGCCAGTGGTAGCGGCCATTGGCTGTGGCGTCCATCCTGCTGGTCCGCCCGTTTTCGCAGCATTCTTAGGAGAGTTCCATTGCATTCCCCTAAAAAAAAAAAAAAAAAAAAATGCATAATGTAGGTACAACGTAAAGTGACAATGCACTGTGACGTGAACAGGAGAATTTCTTAATTCAACTTACTTGACCTGCTGCTGAGCACTTTTATTGATAGTGAGATTCTGCGCGAGGCTGGCGAGACTGCTGTCCAGGTCGCCCGTCAGTACCTTGCCGGAAGTCGACGTGCTCACAGGTTGACCGGCTGCTGAAACGTTATTAGCTCCAGACACAGTGGTGGAAGGCATCAGCACCGAGCCCAAACCGTCAAAACCTAAGCAACAGCTACGTCAGCCAAAGCCCCAAGAAGCAAACCCCCAAGTACCAAAAGGATCCGAAAGATACTGAGGTCTTCGATGACACGTGTAAAGCCGCTTTCGTGAATCAGAAGGTTCTGACATCACGAAAGCGGAGACTGGTACGCGTGCCATGGAGGACTTGACGGAATTTCCGAATAATTTTAGCAAAATAAAATGAGATTACCGAAAATAATGAACGCGAGATACACAAATGACGGCACGTACGATTATCTTTTCCTTGCGCAATTAATGATAAGTTATAGAAAGCGTGTTACGTGAGAAGACGATGAGCCGAATTATACAGAATACGGTATACCAAGCCATGCGTTAGTCTTCCTTGTACCGTGAGAAAAACAGTAAAATGATATTTATATACAAGTCCTAGCAACGAAGACGCACCTACGATGAAAGACTGAAAATTTTCTTATTCGATAGCAACGTACAGCTTGAGCACCTGAGAGAAACACAGCTGGCAGAAAGTATAGAGAACTTTGCGAGCCTGGTCTGTCGCTCGATTCTCGTTAGTAATAAATTAGTGAATTGGGCTCGGAGTATAATACACATAATGAGTGAAAAGTAATACGATGAAATAAAAATGAAAATTCGAGATACAGTAAGAGTGAGAGAAATTTAATAAGAGTAGTGAGAGCATGCAACAAGCGCGACACTGGACCATTTGTTGTCACCTGACACAGGCTGCTTAGCCGGGGAGCCGTATCCCGCGGGAATTTGGGTCTGGGAAGGAAGAGCGTAGCCAGCCATTGGCCCTCCGGGTATCATAGGCTGTCCAGCACCTCCCATGCCAGTACCACCCATATCGAAAATAGCAAAACCCTGCTGCTGCTGCTGCTGCTGCTGCTGCTGCATGGGTTGCTGAGCCGGCGGAGGCTGCTGAGGAGGAGGTGCTGGACGCGAGGGAGACCCACCGAGTGCCATGCGAATACTATCGTTGAGATCATCGAAGGCGCTTTTACTTGGCGCGGCGGAAGTGGCCATTGCTGGCCTACCAGGTGAAGCTCCGCCGACGGCAGGAGACATTGCACGTGGTGTGCCGTTGGTGGCTGTCGCGGGAGGCGGTGGTCTGGGAGGCGGCGTGGCAGTGGACTTGCCAGAGGCAAGAGTCGAGGAAGGCGTCGCTCCAGCCTGAACGCCAGGAGCACCGTCTCCGTCGCTCCCCTCGGAGGCCTTGAGCATTGCACAGTCGTCCCCAAAGAGATCTGCCTGACCGCCGGCACTGAACAGGTCTCCGCTCTGGGAATGAGCTTCGCTACCTACGGTGGTAGCTCCACCCTGATCGAAAAGGTCAAGGACCGCTGCGTTCATTGGCTGGCCGGTACCAGGAGCTGGGAAATCGGACATGAAGGGATTCGGCACGGATCCAGCCGTTCCTGGGGCGGCGGCTGCTTGCGCAAAAAGTTATCAAGGTGCAACGTTAGCTTTTGCTTTTCCCTTTCGTTGAAAAATTTTCTCTATAGGAATTTTTTTACAGCGGGAACGTTCGGAGTAGAGAGGTTTTTTTATAAAATTCATTTCACAAACGTCAGAGGAATTTGATTGCAGAGGCTATGAATTTCTAACGTGGTACGTGTAGTGCACAAGTAAAGGTACAAGAAGATCGCGAATTTTTCTGCCGTGACGTAATATTAAAAAATCAGAGTGTAACTGTATCGACGAGCAACGAAGTGGTGCTTCGGTGTAAATTCTTAAGAAACCAATAAGCCCGACCGTTACCCCAAATAAGTCTCACCCGTCAACACTTACTCGATTGTTGCTCCTGACTTCCGAATACAGACGAGAAGTTGTTATCTGTAACAAAGTTATTAGTTGCCGGTGGCGCAGCGGCGAAACCTACAAAACAGAAAAGCAAAGGAAACAAAAATTTGCATGCGACAACGTAAAATGGAAGAAAAAATGAAAAAGTAACGACAAATAAAAAGTAATGTCTCAATTACCATTACCGTTGGTCATCCACATGTTGTTCTGAACGGGTGCAGGTTGTTGAGCTGGTGCAGGCTGAGGTGCACCGAACATATCAGCAAACGGATTGCCGGCCAATTGCAGCAGATCGTCCGAAGCTTTCTGAGGCTGTTGGATCGTTACATTAAAAAATCTTCCCTATTAAAAAAGAAAAGTACAACCCATAGAACCTACCTGACTATCGTTAGCAGGTGCCGCACTGAACAGATCCACGATTGGCTGATTGGCATTGTTGGTCGGAGAGCTCAGGAATGGATTCGTGCTGGGTCCACCGGACGGTGACTGAACCTTGGCCTATATAGAACCAGGAATAAAAGAAAAAAAGTAAAATTCATTATTTAAATTCGCACGATCCAATAAGATAAAAAAGTATCGATCGACCGCTCACCTTGTACTGATTCATGGCGGCTTCCTCCTCGGCAAGGGCCTGCTGTCGTAGAGCCTCGTCGATGTGTCCATTTCCCGCGTGGTCTAGACGCGCGTTGCTCGCCGCCGTTCCAAACGCCGTACTGGTGGAAGACAGGGCGGACACTCCCGACTTTACATTCGTTCTATTGCTGCTTGGGCAATGATGGGGTTCAGGGTTTTGTGCGCCGTTGGAAGAGACGGATGCGGGAAGAGTCGTTCGGGAGGGAAGGGGGACGATGGTTGGCATCGATGTAGACAAGTGTGACGAGAGGGAATAGTGAGCGGGAAAGTTGATAATTGAAAATAAAGGAAGAAACAAAAAAAAGACAAACAAATAGTGTAGTACGTACAGATGCAACAATGCGTAGAAATTAAACGTACCGTGTGCGCTCACGTATCGCTTAACGTATGTGTATGTATATCTTTTTTAAATATGTATAAACTGAATACCAATCACGTATTACACATGCATTTATACTAGTCTCAATTTCGGTGCGTTTTTCTTTTTTTTTCAATCAATACTCGAAATTACGTGTCACTTTACTCGATACGTATGTTTTAAGTTTTTTCTCTATACTAAATAATACAATCTAATCGGTGTCTTAATTTTATTGCATGCTGCATAGATTTGTGCGTATTTTCTTGCTGCTGTTGTCGATACACTGTGCACTGCGTACTTACGAATAAAGGCATGTGCAATGATACGTTATAGGCGTGGTTCGTCGGTTCACTCTATTTGTCACGTGCTCTTAGCCATGTGCTGACAGATAGCTACTCATGATCTCTTGGTGTATCAATCGTTATACAGAGCGACCGATAATTCTTTTACCGTTACTATACTATCGAGCATGAACCTTCTCGAGAATTCGTCTCGTTGATTCGCGTGGATAAGATAGGGAGTGGAAAAAAAGAAAAGAGGCAGCGTTTTCTCTAGAAAGTTCATTTTCGTTGGAGATACTGACACTGCAGGTCAAAGCGACAAATCAAACGGACACGCAGTACGCACGTATCGTTCTATTTTTGCTACGACGTTAAACTGTACTACGCAATAACAAGTGTTAATGGTTTTCTTTTTTTATGTACAGAAGATCGATATGTACTCTTATTAAAATAATTTTCTAGAAGTGCGTGAATACCATAACTTGTGCTTATGTGGGTGTTACTGAGGACACGTGAGATACGAGAAAAAAAAAAAAAAAAAAAAAAAAAAAACAGGCAGTATATAGAAAATATAAATAGCAAATTTGATTGTTGTATGAGATTATCGTGGCAGTGTACGTGATCGTGATACGGAGAGAACATAGGCGAGATGCGTTTTAAGTTTGTAGAATTGTATAAATAATAAGCGTGATCCTGTGCGCACTGATAAGTAGTAAAGAAATGGTGCTGTATTGAGATGTATGCGACATGATCGTTATATGCCTATAATATGATATATCGATATGATGAAGTAGGCAGACGAGAAGAGATAATTAATTTTGGATTAAATATCAGGACAATCTGTGCGAGGTAGGACAATTATTTCTTGATCTTCTCATCTGCTTTTATTCTTATTTTTTTTTTTCCTTCTTTTTTAAACAGAATTTCATCGAGGACTGATAAATTTAACATACCTTGCGGATTGCGTTGGTGTGTTCGCGGCCGAACCTTTCTTTCCCTCTAACGAAGCAAGATGCTGCTCCAGTGCGTCGAGTAAACTGCTTGGAGCCTAAAATTGCATAAGCAAAGTTAGATTGGGTTGGAGCGTCAAGTGAAAATATACAGGAGTATTGATCTATCATGGCGAAACAATGAAGTAAGATGCTTATTCTATAAAAGCTGCTCTAGTATTCTTCTATCGTTACCAGACGATCTAATCGCAACTCGTAGAATATGTTACCTTTCGGATATATCCAAGAATAAAGGACAAAATGAATATTAGTCCAAAGGCACGTTATTCGCGTATAAATAGAAACGATACAGCTTGCAATCGCATCGTTTGCGTGCTCGAGGATTCGGTTACGTAATATGAAATCAATAAAGCTCGGTGGATACGAACCTTCGTAAGATCCGGTATGTCTCCCTTGTCTATTCCGACATTCTGAAGAAGAAGAAGAATAATACGTAAAATTTGAATTTTACATTCAAAGGATAACATTATCGCGATGTATAATTACCTCGGCAACCTTCAAAAATTCCCCAACTCGGTCCATTCGTATAAGGAATTTTTTGTACAAATCCAAAGCGTCCCGACATTGTTTTTTATTCATATCGAAATACTTTTCTGTGGACAGTACAAGCACATCGTATATTAAATTTCTTATCAAAATGCCCGATCAATTCTGTGATTCAAAATATTTCAGATCTTTTACCTAAAAGATTAATGACTCCGTCGTTATAGCAGGCGAACAGGCGAATAAGATCTCTAAATAGAAGCATAAAGGCCATATTGATAACGCCATTCGTGAGATCGTTCGCCGTGCAATCAAATTCCAAAAGCGCATCCAGCTGGGCTTGCAGTACTGGCAAAGTTTTCAGCAATTTTTCTGCATTCATTGTGCGCAAAGTTCCGTCCTCCTTCCTGAAAGCACAATAATTCGCATCTCAGTGTGTCGAAGTCATTGGTTAACCAAGTCCGAAAGTTCGATCGCGTTACAATGGACTTTTCTCTGTTAATTATCTGAAACGCAGTCATGCACCAACCAGCCAGACTGTACATCGTCAAAACGACCGTAATTGAAATGGTAACGTACCCTCGTTTGACTTTGCAGAAATCAAAAGCCACAGTTCTATACGACAGAGCTTTCTCGTTGAGGTATTTGGCGTATCGCCTGATGAACGGTGACATATCGTACCCTGAATAGGAAACAAAGTTATTAGACTCGCGATAATAACGCAAATATACAGAAAAAGTCATGCACCCAAACGGAATTGTTAGTCAGTCAACACACTTTGAACTACGTTAAGATCTAATGTTCGGAAAGAAACTTTTAGAATGCGACTAAAGTACTAAAAATGAGTAGCCCTTGGCAAGTCTCATCAAAGATCGTTAACAGTCTAATTATCTTATTGAAATAGGAAAGCATTAGTTTGTCAGTTCCCACGGTGTAATCAGCAGCCAATTTAATGGATGGCTATCCCACGTTAGTTACACTACCGAATAGTTATCTAATGACTGACCAGGATGGAATAAATAGATATTGTGGCACTCACCCACGCGTGCTCCAGCTGTTCCCAAACAGAGAGAAAATTAATCCAAGTTAGTAAATCAAAGACAGATGTCACGGTAAGATGAAAAAGATAAATTCATATCCTCGAAAGATTCCAAGCAGAGTAAGCAGAGGAATTGGCATATATACTACGTAGTAATTAATGCGTGCAGCTAGGTATAAGGGGATTGATTAATTTAAAATAAAAAGATATAGAAAGTATCGGCACGTATAAGGTACATAGGTAAGCAGTAAAGGCACTCGTGAAACAGTGTAACATTCTAAAGGAAGGTGCAGCATGAATTAACAGGCACTACAGTTTGATAACGTTAATCTAATGGAAGGTGTAGTCGCGTTGCATCTTAAACAGCGATCGAAATCTCTGGCCATGTAATACACAGATAATATTAGAGTGCAGTGAACGTTCACGGTAACGTTCCGTAGAGAGATCAGAATTATGATGCACATTTGAAAGTGAACAGTATTAATATCATGGATGCAGTCGGTAACGAATATTAATCACATTCAATCAATCGATAATTGATCATCCGCCCAGTGGAGTCGATCCAGCTGATGCGTTAGGGAGAAGAAAAGTAGAATTTCGAGATAAGGAACTACTCGTTAAATTCTATAAAAATAGCACAAGTGTACTTGGACTTGAAGCGACTATTCGGTTGATATGACAGTTCTATTTTCTTTTTTTTTTTCAATAATAAGAATCGAATAATTAATGAACTTACGAAAGACTCATGAAATAATTTTGTTTAACATTGAAAATGTGAAGAGAATTAAAGAAAACTGTACCGATCGGTTCTCTATGATCGAATGGATCTTTGTAGAATGTATTCGACTGCTAAAGGAATTCAATGAGTAGCCTGCAGTTTTCATTGCGCGTTCCTTTTCCACTGTTAATCTCGGACTTCGAGATACGAGACGCCGGCAACGTGCCGTTCTTACTTATTCGTATATACAGAGTTCAGGATGTATCTGGGAGTTCGTGCAATGCAAAACAACCACCGTCGTGCAGAGCGCAGTCACGTAGGTGGTGCATTTCGAAAGGAAAAGAATAAGGAAAAAAAAAAAGGAGATAAAATAAATTCTAACAGTAGACTCAGAAAGTTGAGTCACTGGGAACGATCGAAGGAACGTCAAAGTCTTATAAGGAACGGAGCCATGGAATATGTTTCTCATGGGTTTTCTTCGATTCCCATAATCCTGTACCTTGGACGCCGCTCTTGTCCAAAAAATTGCTGAGTTGAAACGTGCTGTTGCTCGAAGCCAGGTACTGTGTAAACCTCTGCAAGAACGAGCAAAAGGAATTTATAGTGAAAAACTGAACATCGATTACCCATTTCAAATTATTTAATTTTTTAAATATTCCTCTCACCTCGTTCCCATAGCACATCATATGATGTACCGTGATAAGAGCCTTGAAGACCACGGTCCAATTTGTGTTTTGCGATCGTTCTATCAGGAGGTTCGCCAGCTGTGGTATCGAGACGTTTGGCTCGTTCGTACAGTGTATCAGATCTGCGAGAGGAAAGAAAATTCTAATGAAAACATGAAAATTAAAAATACTAAAAATATACGCTAGACTAAATATTATGGCTTGCACAGCCAATTAATGTTCTCAGACGATTTTCATGAATTACGCTATACGCTGGTAGCACGTGAGGAGGCTGATTACCATTAGCGACACTTGAGATACATTTATGATAATAGCAAATGGTGAACACGTGCGATAAAACAACAGAGCGACGAACCATAAGACGGATGCACAATGAAAGAATTTCAAGATATTTAAAACTTAGATATTTGCCGATTCTTCATGACCCAATCCAGCTGGCGCATGGAAATCGGATAAATATATTTTACATTTCCAGATTGGATATCATTTTACTCTTCATAGATTAATTAAAACTCTAGTATCGGTGAATATCAGTGATAGTCCGATATCACTGTATCCTATCCAATAGTTTTCTGAATGACAGAGAACAGCAACTCCCAGCGGCGACAGGGACGTGCGTTGCGTGGATTAATTGAATGCAATTATGCAGGAGCCTAAGCACGCTGCTAATGAGTACGTAAAGTGTCCTTGATGCGTACAATTATCTCGTCTGCAGTAAACGTCGACAAGGTTCAATATACTGGCAACGTAGGTGCAATAATCTGTAGGCAGTAAGGTGCTAATTAAAAACCTTCCGCATCGGACGCAATTCCATCAGAAAATGCATAATTCTGTGCCCATGAAAATTCCATTTAGAAAAAAAACTTTGCAAACTCTACCCCTCTCCCTGCGGTCTCTCTGGCATATAAAAAAAAAAGTAGTCCAAGAACTTTCAAAGTGAAACCATAATCTTCCTCTGGGAATCTCCGGAAGAAAGTCTACGTACTTTCAGTGCACCAGGAACGGGTGCCGATGTTATAGACAAGCATTTTTTTTTTTTTTTTTTTTGTTAAATTCCACCATCAGCACAAATTCCATTTTGAGCCACGATCCGAGACACCGTGTGGCTGTGGCTCAGGCTACGCTGTGTACCTGCATCCTGTCACTCCTATTATGTGGAGCTCCTGGTGAAGTTCCCAGAACGCAAACGGAGCTCCTACATGCATTTCTCTACGTAGCCCTGGAGATATCCAGTTTCCGTTTGCTGCACTTTGCGTCTATGTATACACATAATGCAATCGTTGCCGTCTCGCCAGAGTCAAATTACGTCACGATCATTTACCAGACGGTAAAGGAACTCGGGTCTTCTCCCTCTCGGAAGAAACGAATAGAATTCTTTATCGCGCGCTTCTCGAGCCATCGTTCGGCTACGTGGGTTCGCGAGTCAAAAAAAAACAAAGTGGAGATATATAGGAGGAGGAGGGCAGGGGGAGTTTTGAAAAATGTCTTGTTCAATTAAAAAAAAAGTTATTTCGGTTCCCATTTCTTTGTAGCAAGATAAACAAGATAAGAATTTTATATATGTTTTCAGGATAGATATAAAGCTTATCTTACGCGTATGACTAATTGACACTACTTGTGTATCGGAGACTCTGTTATGTTCGAGGTTATCACATACGTGGAATTAATTTTTCTTTTACCGTGTAAATAAAGAGAATCGTTTATAGAAAATTAAATGGAAAATAATATTTTTGTAAAATTTATCAAACGGGTCAATTAAAATGTTAGGGCAATCGATATATGTATATCTGTGAATGTATGCGAGTGATACTCAATTAGGATTTATTCAAATTCAACGACCGACGATCGTCAATTTCTGCTCATTGAATGAACTGATTTTCATTGGAGATTATCGGAAATCTAAGGTCAAGAATCATGGCGCGCTGCACGATCGATCGCCAACCGATACGATGATCAATCACGTCGAGGTCGATCAGCCAAATGTCTTCTCGATATATAGATATATGCATCTGCACAAAGCATACACGAGTGCACGAATAATTGGCAAGAGTTAAGAATGAGCAGTTGGCAATATTCTAAGACAGAATTAAGTGAACTTAAGATTTAAAAATTGCAAATTAAAATAAGTAATCTACACCGCTCGGCTCACGGCAATCCGAGGCGTCAAATTGATTCCGTGAAGGAGACTCGCGAAGTAATCTAATTCCCGAGTTAAATTGTCAAATTAGCAGGAAGGTCTTTAACGCGAACGAGTTAGAGCGGAGTGGACACGTGACAGTCACCAGAGTAATTTACACTGGGTTTCTTGTCTCCGGAAGCAGCAACCACGAGGACGCGCCGTGCAGAAAACAGATAAATAAATGCATAAGGATTGCTAGAAAAAAAGAAAGATTTTTCAATGAAATTCCTCGAGAATTCACGTCGGATCCAAATATCTCCGAGTAAATTCCAAAGCTGTGGCCAAACGAGATAGCGAGAGGCTAATATTAGGAGTTTGCGAAATTCACGATTTCTCAGATAAAACTTCGCGCAGCTCGATTTCACGGGCCGAATGATGATCCACGCGGCCAACGTGGAAGAAACGTAAATATTGATCTTCCACGTTAAATGACTGAGGCCAGCTTCGTCGAAGAGGAGTGGTTTACATTTCCAAGATACAATCGTCATCCTGGATAAGAGGATCGCGTAATATCAAGATTCGAATTAATAACCCAAACAAAATTCAAAATTGAAGAAACACATTGTAGCTCACGGTAGCTACGACCAAATAGCAAATCCTGGCTTTAAATGACTATGCCAAAATCTAGGATCGTCGCGACGATGCTCCAGTAAAAATCCCCGTCTCAACACTCGTGATAACTACAGTAGCAGAATCAATGGCAATATTTGCATCTGTCTCCCAGTGAGATTCCAATGTCAAGGCAATCAGGAATTTGAAACTGGAACTCCTATGAGAACTCGAGCTTTTTTCCCACCTGGTCACGCGAACCTGACTCCTGATTAAAGATCTCGAGCACCGACCGGCGAGGGTGTCGACGATGGTAACAAGGACAGGGATACAAAGACGAAGACCTGACCACTGTTAACTGTATCAATTCCCACGTAGTCCAGAACAGGCTGCGCCAGCCCGAAGTTTTTCCACCTCGGCTTTGCCAGACTCGTTAGCGAGAAAACGTGGTGCAGCTGCGAGCTACGATAATCCTAAAGTCTCCACGCGTAGCTGCTAAGTGAACCACAGTCTGTCTTATTATCCGGGTTGGTACGGGCGACATCACCCTGGGATATTCCTATGAACCGACCAAGGCTATCTCAGGGAGGATTCTCATTCCCAGCGAAGCTAGTTAGCATTCCCAGCCACGAAGAAGCTTCCTCCCGAAGCGGTCGAGTGGTCAGGTCGAACTATACTCATTCATAAACGTAAGCGCAGGAGGCGAACAGCTGCTGGTATCAACGCCCTTAGTCGACCTCGTTCCTTTAACGATTTGCTGTCCGGAGGCACGTGACCCCGGATATATCCATAGAGCAGTGGCTCCTCCCGCGACCCCAAAGTTACCAACTGGGAACAGTCGACCTCACCAAGCTCAACTTCAGTGCCCTCCGTTCTCGACCTTATCCTCCTGTCCCTATTGCCCCCCGGTGAGTCTGTCCCTGGACCATCTCTGTCTCCACCGACGCAAAGGTTTAATCCTTGCAGGTGTCGGTGCTATTCTCATCCAATCCTGAAATGCCTAAAATCAATGTTAACAGAGTCGAAGCAGTTTCCAAAGCAGCGACTCGACCTTTGACACGCGTATACAATTTTGTTACCTCGTACCCACTAAGTATTTCCTCTCCGGCCGTTCGTCGCTATTCGCTTTGCCGGAACGTCAAATATTTACTGCGCCTTCGCTATCGAAAATCCTGACTAACGAAGTCTACCTAAGAATCTGATTGAACGTGGGAAAAGAGATCGCGAGATATGACGTAAGGATGGAAAAGAGATTTTTAATCGGGCAAAGTTCACTGGCGCAGCCTCGTAACGACTTCGTCGTCGAACTACATAGATATACCCGCCCGAGAAGAATTTATTGGATTCTATTAATCGTCCCTTGCATTCTTTCCTAAGAGCCACTCTGCGTTATCATTCTCGCAAGTTACATTCTGACACGAAGCCAGTACACTTGGAGATATTGATAGCCAAAACTGAACTTGCAGATTGGACCCTGTAACGACATAATATTTCACCTGGATCTTCAAAGCTAATATTAGCATTGTCCATGGCAAGGTACGAAAGGTTACGCGGGTCGTTGCGAACGAAAGTCAAAGGTCAAATAAAAAAAATGCAGGTACCTCAAAGGGCCCACAAGGATCAGACTTCGTCAGAGCGGACTGGCACAGTCGGGAGCGGGGACAGTGACTTCCGTCGAATTCCGTAAATCGACGGAAGAGCCAAAGGCAGAATTGGGACGTAGGTGGTGGGACTATCGCCTTTAAGTATTGATCGCAGGGACGAAGCCAAGCCCACGAACTCATTCCGCAAGCTCACGTATAGAAACGCCACCTTCCCTAATAAATATAACGCAGTACGCATGGATGGGACTGGTCCAGTCTGCATGACTCAATGACACTCGTGCATCCCGATGCACTCGCAATCAGGAGGAACACGGTGCAGTTTCACACGGGGTCAGCCAACCGATGACCATTATCTTTAAATCGATTCACAGAAATACACGTGCTTTAATTATATCTCCCAGAACGAAGTCAAGATCCGTTTAATGACCTGCAATTGCGAATGCACCCAAGTGCATGTCTGGGCACGTGTCGTGGGATGCACCGGGGAGGAAGAGAGGGAGATCAGTGACACGGAAAAGTCACGGTGCAATCTTGTAAGTCAGGGGGTGGGACAAGTACCACCCACTGGTAGCCACTACACTGCACTAAAGATGCTAAAGATCTTTTAATTCTCACGCACCGAACAAATGCACTTTTAGTCTTTGCCTGTGCACTGGTAATGCACATACGATTTTTTTTTAGACTCTGCACATACGATACGCTACACTATACTCAGCGAGACTCTACAGTCTTTTGATTACGTGAATTTAATACTGAGTCGATAAAAAGAAAAATCAATGGCTTCCTATCGCATTGAAGGTACAGTGAAAAGGTTGAAGGTTGAAGGTTCTTCTGGTTGCTGAGGGTGTTCGTAACCTGCGTCATATGTAGCTAATAATCGATTAGCCGTCCTATTAAACTTTGGTGTGATATCAGTAAGTGCATCCACGTGCACTCCTGACCTCCCAGATTATTAACACCGACAGCGATGCTTTGGGGAATCGTTCGGAAGGAAAATAGTCCCAACTGTCGTATTAATTGTTTTGAACGCTGATCGATTGCATTTTTCGAAATGCCTAGTCAAACCTTGCCTCTGGGATTCGATTACGTTATCGTAGCGGAGATGAAAAATCTTCGGATACAATATGCACGTATTACTAAATCCGTAAGCTAAATCCGATCTTGATCTGGAACGAATCGTGAGATTTCTCCGTGTGGGAATATTTTATTGCCAGACTGGTCCGAGTCGAAGTGCAGTTGCTGGAATTGTTCGTTGAGCTCAACGATACGTGAAGGTAACGTGGTCATACGTGACATATAGGAAACACGGAAGAGTCCACATGGTTAAAATAGGAATTCGTTATAAAACGTGAAAGTAAAAGCATCCGATAGAAATCTAGTTGACGTATAGAAATAATATATATACACATATGGAGTTCCTCGTACCATTCAGAGACATAAGGAATTAATTCCAATTATCGATAAATTCACAAAGTGAATTCCGATGAATTGAAAAAAAAAACTTCGTTTTACTTTTTTTTTTCTGAATTTTACCAACAACCACGACGACGTATTTCCCGCGTGAAACATTCTTATCGACAACGTCACAAAAAAAAGTGATGACAATCTTGCACTCGAAAAGTTTCTACAGCTTCCGGCCGCTGGGCCTTTGTATATTAACTACGTCGGGCTCGTCACGAAATCCAATAGAATGTCTGCTGTACGAGAATAGAACAGAAAATTTAAATTCCGCTGTGTATAAATAAAATTACGTGATAAAACTTAATGAGGTATTAGTGGAAAAATCCACAAAAATCTAAAATTAATATTACACGAAGAAGTGCAAGATAATCTAAAAGAAAAAAAAAACCTAAATAATACAAACGCATCAGAAATAAAAAATAAATCGAAAGTACGGACAACGAGACTCGAGGAAGGGAAGCGACCGATAATACGTAAAATCTTGATGATCCTAATGATCGCAGCATCCATTTCCCAAAGAGCATGTGTGGACGCGTGAGTGTGAGTATGCGAGCGCTCGTTATACGTCGAGTGGCTGCTATCTGTCTCAAGAGGTGCGTACTCGACCTTGCCCAGCATCCCGTTCTAATTATATACTCCCAAACAAGATCGCAATTAGCTTCCCGTTTGACATTTCACATGACAAAGAAACAAAGAACTCGATGACGTCACCGATATCTACAGATTCTATCTTCCGTCATCCAAATCAAGCCATAACGTTACTATCGATCTGCCTTAAGAATTACTGATAACAGATTGGACGAAAAACGATATAGATAAGCGGATAGAGGTAAAGAGTGTACGAGAGAGAGAAAGAGAGAGAGAGAGAGAGAGAGAGAGAGAGTCGATTGCCTCAGCGCTAAAAGGGCGCTAGAACTCTTTCCCGGCTAGGAAAGCATGACTGGATCGCTGGATCGTTCCAGCGGAAGGATGCCGATCGTTCGCCGGAAGTGGTCCGCACGCACTCCTTGCTATCGCATCACATAATACGTACCACTCCCGTCGAACGCGATATAACGTTAGTGTTTAAAACAAAAGCGTGAAAAAAAAAATATATATATACACTCTTCGTACAGGCAGATCTTGCTACTATGGTCTGACAGCACGAATGAACTTCAGACAATAATGGGAGGAGACCCGGATTGGATTGCAGCTGGATGATCAGCTGTTCCGTCAGATTCTACGTGAGCGTCGATAACGGGGCTGAGGTGGTTTCTTATCGGGATACAGATAACACGGGTTATCGCGAAGACACGTTATTAAACATGGAGACAAGAGACGCCGGGAATTTTCATGCTGGATGTAGGTGGTATACACCTGTCGCATACAAATTATATCTTATTTATATAGCTCCCCCCTCCCTTTGCCCCACCAATTTGCCCCCTCGATGCAACGCGAGGGGGCAGAGGTCATCGTTATGTGCCACGCCGTCAGGAGTCATTCACCTATTCGATGGCAAAAGGCAAAACCACAGCTGATTATACGCCTTGCACTCTTTCTTTCTCTTTCGTTCTGCCCCTCCGCCGCCCCACTCCTCTCTCTTTCTCACTCTCTCTTTAGCTATCATGACTCTCGCAACCGTGTGAAGCGTGCCGTGAGATTATTCCTTTTGACGTTTTCAATCTTATCGTCGATACAACGCAGAGTCCAGAAACTCGTGACGAGGGTGCAACGTTACAAAGCCACATGTGCATCCAATTGATTCTGGTCGAGGAGGAGTGTCAGAGGAATTTTATTGAAAATTTCGATAAATTTATGAAAGGAAGAAATTGAGTGAATTTACCGTGAATTTCCAAAAATGTGTTACAGTCACTCGTTGATAGATATATGGCTACTATGGGATAATATATCGTAATTAGCTTATTGCTGGATTTTCCAAGTATAAAAACGAATCATGGTTTTAATATTTTTATTGACTCGATGATCCATGCTGGAAACTGCCATGTTCCTGACACTGTTCGTGACCTAATCGATTGTGAGTGATAGACACCTTGGCTGCTTCCTGTCTAACTGAACCTTAAGATTTTTTATGGTGGTTTATAAGGATGTGAAACGTGAAGAAAATGCTTTGGGTTTTGGAAATTGTACATTAAGGTATATGATTATATGATGGGAAAGGGCTGTTATGAGTTTTTATGATTTGCTTGTGGTTTTTGAGAATTAACGGATATCTCTGGGATAATGGGTCTTAGGTCTTATGAGACGTAGGATAGAGGTTGGTCACGTTCATGGAAAATTTGTAAAAAGATAATAATTCGGAGGGTTAAACAAGATTAAAACCATTTTTGCGAAATTTCTATTGAAAATATTTTTAAAAAACAATCAATCCTGACGATACGATTGCTGTACGATTATCGTATCTCGCACGGACAGATAAAGCTTTAAGATGATAAACCGCGAAAAACAAAATTTCTTAACCCCAACATTCTTTTTGGTGAAACTGTCAAAGGACTGCACGAATAAATATGATCTGTCGACTATGGGGACTGTGTGTATACAGCAATCTATCTGTAACTTGGGGGCGTGTATGATAACGTGTTTTGGCAACGTGATATCTACGAGGATAGTATCTGCTATACATTACTCAGGCCATGGAGAGACGGAAAAACTGGAAACATTGGAAACGTTGAGTAAAAAAATTCCATAATTAACTTTTGTAATTTTCCACGTTTTTTAAAGCATCATCACTTAAACATATTTTCTTCCAACATATCTACTAATAAACATATGTTAAAAAGTCGATTATAGCATTATGTTTATTTAAATTTTCAATTATTGATTCGTTATCTGCGCAATGTATACCTATACGTATTGCGAATATCGAGGCAGTAGAAACGGATTTAATGAGACCCGACTGTACCTTGATTTCGTCGCTTCAAATTACCTTGACAGAGTCTAGTCCAACCGTACAGACACTTGACTGTACCTCGATTATTTTGCTACCAAGGACTGATTGGGCGATCGACAAAATTACAGTGTGCACGGGGTTTAATGTCAGATGGGTTTTGGATATATCCGAAATACAGTCAGATTAGAGATTTCCAAATCCTTTCACCGTGTTTTCGATTCCGATTGAATCCCGAAGAAATTGCTTAACATGGAAAAGGACGGCGTTTGGATGTTGCGATAAAGCAAAACCTCGCGTAACGGATTCGCTTAGAAGAGAAAAAAATCAGAATACAAGGTAGGCAAAGAAGGGAGGGACGGAGAGAGGGAGTAGCAAAGGGAAGAATATGTGAGAATAGCATAGAGACCGTAAGAGGAGAGAGGGAGACAGTGAAGCTGCCTGGACCAGTCACGAGTCACGACCTCAGCCCAACGAGGGACAACCTAAGAGAAGTTCAACCACATTCTTAAGCGCCACCGTCGTATTTGCCGTATCGAAGAATCCCAGCAAGCTGCTTTAAAGTCCAATAACGAAATTACCGACCACCCCCCCCCTCCCCCCCCCCCCCAAGCAAGATGCAAATACGTTAGAGAGTTTTTCCCAAGCACGTAGTTACACGGTTTACGCAAAGTACAATTTTACATGATTACTATTTCGAGCTAATCAAAGTAACACAGACGTTTGGGTCGAAAGAAAATATTCGGACTTTAGAAAATATCGAGAACGTATATAAAAGCGATCATTATTATTGATAAAAAAATTAATTCCTCCCGATCCGCACTTCTTCGACTATCCCCTGCTTAATCAAATCGCAACCGCAGTTACGTGACGTGCGGTTATAGCCGGCGTCAAGTAGCACATTGAATATAAGAAAACAGCCTAAGCGCTGCAGTGAAGACAATAAGCTTAAAAATTAATGACGTAACTCTATTTATACAGACAAGTATACTGTTATTCCGGAATAAAAAGATGCCGAGGCGCAGCAAGGTGACTTCTTCGAACGGGCTGCCCCGTAACGGCTTTCGTAACATTTAAATCGGTCATGGTCATTGGATCATTTTTTTTCAAATTAACGCACGATCGATTGCTTCAAGTTTTACTTCGAACGCTACCGTATTTACCTAAATCATCGAATTTCGCGAAATACCCGCAAGACCAAAATAGATACTCCGGTAGAACGGATGCTGCGTTCACGGCGTTATAACGAGCGGACAGTCTACGTTACCGGACTAACCGAACTTTCGTTACTCCTAACGACGATCTTCCCGGGCGTCTCGATCGCCGACGGGATTAACGAACGGGAACTAAAATACCTGCAGCAGTTTCACGGAAGCATCAAGAGTAAAAGTAAATGAGGATATCAAAAGAAAGTACTACGGACTTTCCTCGTGAATGTGATTCCACAAGAACTGGATCGTAACGGATCACGAGATCGTTGCTCTCTTCCTATCGCTGAGAATCGTCCTTGGAAATTCTACCTATAGATATCCGACCCGGGGATTGTTGTGTCTATGGGGGGATAAGAGAAAAAAAATAAAAATTCCAATTAAAAACAGAAGCGGCTACCCTGTAACACCGATAAGCCGATAGAAAAAAATGTCCCCGCATCAAGAACGAACGAGTATTTATTACGCTTTGCAGAGGTACGATGGACTCGGTGGGTCTTGATAAATTCCGAACAACAAGATTCATTAAAAGCATTTAAAAAGGCCGTAAGAAAGTGCGCGAGCAAATGAATGTCGGATAATGAGCGACTTTCATTATTCATTAGTATCGTCGGACGTCGGACACACGATTATTTAAAATGTTCAGTATGCATAATATCGAGTGTACAATTGCGTACAACTTCCAGTGCACTTAAGGCGAGTGCACAAGTATTGAAGGACGGTAGAGTGTCAAAAGTCGAGCAGGGGATACTGATATGAAAAAAAAATTGCATCGGACGAACAAAAATGGTGGCCGTGAGCGCCTTACTGCTTATAGGGAACCTGGCTAACAGGGTTATTGAAATTACGGACTACGTCGAGCGAAGAATTCTATTAGTTTGCCTGCCGAGAGAGGTAATAGGATGCTAATGGTTGCTGGAATTCTCAAAATTGACGCTACCCGACTTGGACTGTGTTTGTACGAAAATAACGAAGTTTTTGGTAAAATTGAAAAATATGTTTCAACACAATTTTCATAGTTTACAAAGAGTCCCTCCAAGCTGGGAATTATTATAGGTTTGGTCTTGCGCACGGCTATGGGTATTTGTACAGTAACGAAATTCATTAGCTCTGAATCACACACTCTCCTCCGAACGGTTCTCTCCAGACGATGACTAATCAGTGAACGAAGTCAGTGCACTTGCGAAAAACATACGTTATCCGAGGTCCGTGGGACAGTGTTGGGAATTTCAACGGGTCGTGGAAATTTGCGAAAAACGGCGGAGAAAGTGTTTGGCGAAAATACGAAGGACCTTGAGGATATCTATTTATAACGAGAGAAGAATGAGAAAGATTGAGCAATGAAGTTTCAGGAAAAACTTGAGGGGCGAGAGGCGGGGGGAGCAGAGATTAAAAATAAATTTTTAATCGAGTTAGGAAATTGTTATATCGACTTAAGAAGAGTTCAAGAAGGATTTTGAAAATCTCAAAGAGCCACTACGGACACTGAGTATTTATTCATTAAATTTTTATGCGCATATGGTATTAACCGAGACGCCATTGTCTGTCTCCTTTTGTGTTGAGGATCACTGTAAGATCCACTCCACATGAGAATCATTTGATCATTCGACATTGAATTCTCTTCTACCTATCCATACGACATGTTTCATTGATCCAAGAAGATATCCCATAAAGACAGCCTTGGCATATTTCCATTTTCAAAGAAAAAAAAAGACACTTTCTTTTAGCCAAATCCTCTCTTATTGGCAACTTCAGGACGGAGGGACGTCTGTTTGCCAGGATCGATAACCTGAGATAACCACACCCAAAGATAACCATATATCAATAAATAATCAAGAGAGTGACTGCACTTACGATCAGAATTTAGTTGCAAGCGAATTATACGAAAAATACTCGAAATCTTTCTTCTTAGTTGCCGAACGGTTCTACGCGATGAAGCTACAGCTACTGGACTCGAGCAATGATACTGATTTCAGGTCATAAAATCGATCGAACGAATTACTGGCTCGCTTCGAATTGAATTTGCACAATGAACGCTATTGAGATATTTCACGGGTCAACTTTGACGCTCAAATAAGTCTCAACGTGCGTCGACATGGATACGTTGTAAGTGCAGTGCGAAATGACTTCATACTTCATGATCAGCAATACACTATAAAAAAAAATCTCGCGTCGAAAATGCATCGGAAATAAAAACAAAATTTTTGAAGGCTCAGCAACAGAAAAAAATATCCTGTATGCTTAGTATTAAAAGCTGTAGCTTTCACGCAGCATTTAGCTAACCCTTTTCCTCAACTCCTCCTTACGGTACAGTAATGATACAGCTAAAACTAATTCTGGAACAATAAACTTCATACAGTAAAAATTCCATGAAAATGGGTTTCGTAGTTTTTGAGCTCACTCGGAACCGACAGGCAGAAACGAGATATTTACATATACATACGTATAAATTATCTGCCTGACTAATAATGATAATCTACCCAAAAATACTAAATAAATACCTTTGCCAAACTTATCAAATTCCAATCCGATCGAATTACCATATGATCCTTTTCTATCGATCGCTTCAAATTCCAAGTTAACGTCAAAATTCGATTTTATTATACTAAATTTATTATATGACAGAATTAAAAGACAGGCTAGCCTCGGTAGAGTACCAAAGTGGCAGACCGAAATAGTGCTAACTAAGAGATACATATGAAATGTATGCAGATTGCAGAATACACAAGGTAGTACGGCAGACAAGCAGTGAGAACGATCGTGCCAAAAACATACGGTTCTATGCTCGCAGCTGGAAATAATTCTTAATGGGTTGAAAAAGAAAAGAGTATCGGAACAATGATCACAATACGAAACACCGAAAGCCTTAGAAAAGAGTGAGTGCCAAATATCTAAACGAGACGTCCAATTTGATTAGCATAATTTGACCAGCGAGCGTGGGCGAGATTAGCAATTTGCAATTCGGCATACGAGAGAGTTCAAGAAAACGTAGTGAAATTGGAGCAAAAGAAAAAAAATGGGAGCAGATCGATAGAAAGACTTTCTTGTCGCGCCGTGGCGAGTTCCCTCCTTCCCTCTTCGTAACATACGGGACGCGGCGTAGGGACGTACTATAGGCTTAAGGGTAGGAGTGCGCACGAGAGAGTGTGAGCATCGCGTTACACAACGAATTCGAAGTTGCCTTCACTTTCGCAGGGATTCGCACGAGTCGAGTGCAGCCAAGAATCCGTTACCGCCATTCCTTCCTTCTAGCTTAACATTATTTTTTTCTTTCACCGTTCAGTCTCCTCTTTGCTCCTTAAGTCTCATCCAAGCGACGCGCGCATCTACGTTGGAAGCTTCAAGCCCGATTCACATTGATCCCGACCTTGACCTACACCAGAATCAAGTGAAGAAAAAGATAAACGGTGTTACGCATTACGAAACTTCCTATGCGGCACTTTCATCGTCTCTACCTTGTTACCCTAAGAAATAAACTTATTGGTCAGCTATTGTATTGATTCTCGGAAGCCTGAAGCGATACGAGAGTCTATGATAATACTCCCTATCGGTAATTTCTACGAACGTTACCTTTACGTTACCAGCTAAGCAAGGTGAGAGTCGAAATTAGTCCCGAGTGCGAGGGTCTGTCGATAAAAGAGAATTTTTGTATTTAGCAAAATGAATTTACGTAACTGAAAACTGTTGACGGATCCACCTGTCGTCGAAACAGGTTCGCGATAGTTTATCACGCCATAGGTCACCAGTGACAAGAAATCGGGAAGCCGGCAGATCGATAGGCGTCAAGGCAATAAATGCTAGGAGGCGCCTGGAACGAATAATTAGTGGCCGCTGCTGAATGTAATATAATTAGCAATAACGACCGTTGCAGAATTTTAAGCAATGAGAATTAAAATGAAGGAGCGAGGTTCCGTTCGAAGTAACGTAGAAACTGATACAGGAGAACGGATGTCTGATTGGAGTTTTTACCAGATTTCGTAGAATGTAAACATGTGGCATATGAGTGCACCTTCGCGTCCAGTGTGCTTTTCATCGCGACTTCACAGACCGGTTTGAATGGATTGGAAACTGCCGTGGCGCTTCAATGAGAAATATTTGAGTGTGAAGGAGAGAAAGAAACTGGTGAGCAGTTGCGTTTGGATCGACGAATTGGCGAATAGGTATTATCTTATTATTTAATCGGAATGTCCCTTCCGAGGGACGGTTAATAAAGGGATGACAACGATTGTACGATTTAGTACAATCGATGCCGGCTGGGATTGAATAAGGAAGCTCTGACATCCACACTTTGACCCAGACAGGGTCCTCTCGGCGTAGACCCAACCGCGCCAAGAATCGAATCCAAGGTTAATCGTAGAATAGAATAGAGAACTGTATTATTTGCGAGTGTGTATCGAACGGCAAAGGTAGTTTGGCGCTTGTGGGGGGATTTGTAATAATATTTATTGTTAATGGGGAGAAAGCGAAGGCTGACATTGTGGATTCTCCCAGAAAGGTAACGATTTTTTCGAAAATGAAGTAGCCACAGGTGCAAGTCGAGTATGGAGATTTAGACAGTTGGTTCACTGGCAAGAAAAGCACGTCGGGTTATTTGTCCATAGAATTGATGAAAGGCCTGTAGAACCCAGAAGATCGTTACTCCGCACAAAGCGACGGGCTTAATGGCATTTTGACTTGTGAGATAGCATATAGATCCAAACTCAACGACTGCGTGTAACGTATTTTTGAGAGAATGTCCAGCAAAGAGCCATTGGGAATGCGATGAACTCGAGGATCTCCGTTTGACTCGATTCAGGTCGCTCGTGAACGACCTCGACCGGCTCGCGAACTCCTGGCAACGTACACAGGATCCCTACGGAATCCTAACCTAACACAGAGAACACTCACAATCCAAGTGTTTCTTCTTCGGCCCAATCATCTCCTCGGTGGTCGCCTTGCAGACGGATTTTGCTAGGCCCTGGCCGGCGATGCTATGCCTGGCTGCTAGAAGTCTGTCGTTTATCGTCTGTCCCGCCATACTGTCGTCCTCCGGTGCACCTTCTGTTCCGCAGCACGCTCTTCCTTGGCTCGATACTTCGCGACTCGGTAATTCAGCGGTCACAGGCGACCGCTACCCGCAACAGCACACGTATCGAAAAACAAAACCGAACTGGCACTGCTGGCTCACGCCTCACGCACTCGAGTTCGCCGATACCGATCGGAGACAGATCACCCTTCTCTATAACCCGACTGTCGCGCTCCCTTTCTTTCTGCCTTCCTTTTGCCTTTTTATCTTTAACTTCCTATATCCTTGCGCTCCGGCTTCTATCCGGCTAATCTACCAACTCGCTCACTCGCTACTTTCGTTCTTCTGCGATTTCGCGATCGCAGAGCCCAGCTCGCTCGCGCGCGTTAACAGCTCAGCTGGGCGGACGACAGCTCGGCTCACGGCAGCGGCGGCGACAGCGGCAACAGTAGGCAGTTGGTAGACAGTTCGCTGGGAGACTCTGCTCACTGGTGGCTCTGGCTCCCACGTCCCACGATCTGCCAAAATGGCCGACCCGGCCTTATCCCTCTCTACGTCTCGCACGACGAAGCCTCCTGCTCCTCTTGACAGCCCTCCTGATCCCGTCCTCGCCCAATGCTGTGCCTAGCAGTGCCCAGTACTACACTTGACTATCCTCTACCGCACAACCGTGGGCACCACGAGTTGTCTACGAGTGCGCTGCGTCAGCGCCAAACTCCTATGACGTACATGCCACTACGCTGATCAACGCTACGTGATAAATTTCAACATTTCCAATTTTTTAACAAATTTTTCTTTCCATTACAAAGTTTGAAAAAACTTTTAGATGGACTAAAGCACGTTGACCAGGAATATAGGACACAGGAAATCCATTTATATTCGATTAACATTGCTCATGAGAAATTTCATCTTACGTTTACAATGCCGTTACTTATGGGTTGTTACTTTCGTAGATGTTAAGTCGATTTTCTTATAGAGGATCGTATAGTTCGATCTTCTCTTAATTTCCATCAAGGTTACATACTAGTTTTTATTCTAGGCTAGAATGGATTTACGATAGTTTTCTTGGAGTCGACTCCGCATTCGGATGCTGCAATAGGTACCCGGCTTGAGAATTGCTAGCCGGCGTGTAGTCATAACCTAAAAGCTTTTCAAATTGCTTTATTGACTTGAATATACCGTTTATGTCTTAAAAAAGCTAAGCAAAGTGAGAGAAATGAGCAGCAAAATAAGATCGATAATATATAACAAGGTATTCTTATTAAATAATTTCTGTATACATCTGAAAAATAATTATTTAAAAAACCTGTCCTAATGATTGAATACTAATATCGTATAATTATTTTCAGGTGTTAAACTCGTCCGAAACTCTGTCAGCGATAGATGTATGCAATGCCTTATCATATCTTACATTAAAACACAATCCACCAGACAGAACGTATTCGTTCCAATTACCTTTGAGAACAAAACAGTATAATTTAGAAGATGAGGTTCGTAATTTTGACAAAATTCCATCAGACGATTTTATGCAATACGTTGGTCCATCTGAAACAAACGCGAAAAGTGTCGCGAGCTTTCATATACCTAGAAATGAATTTATCAAACAAATTTTGGAGAGTAATTTTCATAGTGTCAAGCCGTCAAATTTTTCTAATAATCCACGAACTGTTGTCATAGATTTTAGCTCACCCAACATAGCCAAGCCATTTCACGTCGGGCATTTGCGTTCAACGATAATCGGAAACGTTATAGCAAATTTAAATGACTTTCTGAGTAATAGAGTAAGAAGAATTAATTATTTAGGTGACTGGGGAACGCAAATTGGTTTCGTTCAACTCGGTCTTAACATGTCTAATATTTCTGAGGAGACAATAAAAAACGAACCCATTCAATCATTGTACAGAGCATATGTTCGTGCTAACAAAATGGCAGAAAAGGAACCACAAATTGCTGATCAGGCTAGGGAGATTTTCCAGCAATTAGAACTTGGCAATAGTACCAGTATCGAGCAATGGGAGACATTTAGAAAGTATACAGTAGACGAATTAAAAAAAATTTACAGCAGAATAGGTATTACGTTTGATGAATATCACTGGGAGTCCATGTACAATGCAGATAAATTAAAGACATTAATTTCTAAAATGGAAAACTTAAAGTTATTAGTAAATGACGATCAGAATAGAAAAGTTGTGCGTGTCAATGATGAAAAAGATATTCCTGTAATAAAAAGCGACGGCTCCACTCTGTATATTACACGTGACATTGCTGCAGCCATTGACAGATTCGAAAGATACAATTTCGATAACATGTATTACGTGGTGGACAATTCGCAAACGAATCATTTCACAAACCTAATATATATACTGAATAAAATGGAAATGCCCTGGGCGAATCGACTGAAGCACGTAAAATTTGGTAAACTTCGCGGTATGAGTACGCGAAAAGGAACGGCAGTATTTTTGAAAAACATTTTAGACGAGAGTCGAATTGTTATGAAAGAAAAACAAATGCAGTCTCCGAGTAAGTACGAAAATCGAATCGAACTATAATTTAACAAAATTATTGTTAAAAATTAATGTACTTAAGAAATCTATAATAATTTTCTTATTTTTAGCAACCAAAGTTTCGTTAGACGATAATGATAGCAGTGCAGAGACACTTGGAATTTCTGCAATAATAATTAATGATTTAAAACAAAAGAGACAACGCGATTATGATTTTGATTGGAATACCCTTTCGGACGTGAGCACATTTTATACAATTTTTTAACATTATCTTATAAAATGATATATATTATTCTTGTCGCTATTAGATGAAAGGTGATACTGGCGTAAGACTGCAGTACGTGCACTGTCGACTGGTAAGTCTAGAAGAAAATTGTGGAGCCAAACTGGTATCCGAATGTGATCCTTCAGTTTTACAAGAGCCAGCTGTTGACGATCTGATAATCGATATCGGTAGATTCGATGAAATCATTTTCCGAGCTCATCAAGAATTGGAACCACACGTTCTAGTGAAATACCTACTTCGCCTGAGGTACAGTAATGCCAGAATAAATGTCAATTGTACGATCTAGAATACAAACAGTTTTTTTGTTCACAGTCATACAATAAACAAAACACTGAAGCTGCTACAGATAAAACATATGCCATCAGACATAGGATCGCAACGATTGTTACTTTTTCACAGTGCAAAAAATGTTCTTGCTCAGGGACTCAGACTGTTAGGAATTACACCGATGAAGAAAATGTAATAATTACTGCAAGGAGTACTTAGCATAGAAATTCACTTAAATTTATTATCCCCAATAAACGTCTAATTAAATATCCAACGTCGCGATCCACTTATTGGTAATTACTGCGATAACTGATATATTTTCAGAGAACAAAAATGCGATCCTACTGTACAACTGTTAACATAGTCATACAGTGCACGGTAAATCATATGGAATAAGAATCGAACTTTGAAACGTCCACGAATAATGAGCTACAATGATTTACTAGACAACTGAAGTATATCGACAGGCATGATAGATAAAATTGCCCTATAGGGATCCATTAACGTTTCTTCCAGGTGAATTTCCTTCTTGCACCTTCCTGTCCGGGCTTCTTCCTTTCACGACTTCTAGGGTCCTTGGTTAATAGTCCAGCTGTAAAACCATAATTTATGTTCAGCATAAAACTTATTTTATTCGTACAAATTAAACACATATACTTACCAACTCTCATCTTTTCCAACATCTCTGAATTGACAAAACTTCGGAGACCCCATGCGATCCCCCAACGAATGGCACCAGCTTGGCTAGTAACTCCTCCACCTGTCACAGTCGCTTCCACATCCACTGCGTCAGTCAAGCCCGTGAAAATTAAAGGAAATATAACCTGATAAGACAAACAAACATAACATGAGTAATCGTAAGATATATTATTCCAGCTGGATATTGTATTGGGACGACATACAAAATGTGGACGGTTTATCATAAAAATTTGCTTACCAAAAAAAATGTAATATGGTTGTATCTTAAGGTTCGGTATAAAATATTTCGTTATTACCGGTATAAATATTATACTTGATATCGATATTCACGATAAAATCCAGGTACGCGTTAAAGTATCGATAAACTGTCAATCCACGAGTGGAATATCCTCGTCCATTGCCTTGCAATTTAACCTATCACCTATCCAGGACTTAGAAGAAAAAAATGTGTGATGAAAGTCTAGTAAAAATGTCTTATAAATGCATTTTAAGCGTAAAAAATCACAAGAATCACTTCAAAGAAGTCAACGAAGTATGTAGGTTGAATCTGCTTAGTTTCAAGGAATCAAATGATCTTCCATTTCTGCCTGTGTGTATCTGAATTCTTTAAATGCGATCTTCGGTGTTCAATCGCTTGATGAGATCTTCAAGCATTTTGTTGGTGTCCTGGAGATACGCCTTGATCACTTTTATCTCATCTTCATTGATTTTCACTCGCTGAGATATCTTCTCCAGAGCTCTCGAATCAAGATCCTCGTCGAGTACTTTTCGTTTCGGTGTGGATTGATCATCGGGTGACGTTTCGTAATCATCCATAGAAAAGGGTTCGTTCTTCTGGGCAATTTCATACGCTGCCTTCAGTATATCTTTTGGTAAACGTTTCTCCAGCGGGTTAAGTGGTTTCACGATTAGGATTCGTTTCCAATTCTGGATCTCGATCCTGTGATTAACCAGCCACTTTCGTAAAGCAAAGGGTATCGTGTTGCTCTGCAAGACCATCTCCGAGAACAATATTAACTTAGTCTGCCGTACTAGTTTAGTGAGTCCTGCATGATTACGCAGACCCTGAATATCATGAACGGCGATGCCCACTAACAAATTCATCAAAATGACAGTGACGAAGACTATGAAGAGAGTGAAGAGTATCTGCGAGCAGACCGACAACGGATGATAAACCGTGAGCGAATCATCATCCACTCGATCGGTCTCATTGATCAATCCTTCGAAATCCAATTCACCAGCCATCATGGCGAGGACTTTTATCAGTCCCGTTAAGGGATTGCCGAACGACGGTTCCCCGACGAAAATTACACAAAAGCTTATAGTGAAGCCGATCAGCAATCCAGAATAAGCTAACAGGAGCTTAGCGAACTCGAACTGTATATGAGTGAACATGGCGACGTAGGTACCGAATGTTGGAAGTTGACCAACAATCAGCATCAGATTGGTCCAGGCACAAAGTATAGCGAACGCGCCCACATAATTTTGCCAGTCGTACGTTCTCCCGGTGTAGACAAACGAGGTGGCAAAGACACTGACTATAACGATGGTGTCCAGTATATTGTCGATACAGGAGAAGTACAGCCTGGCCGATCGATGCACCATAAATCCAAATACTTTTCGCGGAATGGCGACGCACGTTAGAATTAATAAAATGTACCACTCTACTTCTATCATTGATTTACGAAAGAAAATCCCAGGTATACGCTTGTTCGTACATAATTTCGAAGCGTCCAGTCCGCTGTGATTGTAACACTTGTACGCCAGAGCAGTGAGAACGTACGTTGTCATGAATACGACCGTGAGAATATAAAGAAATATTCTGAGCAGATAAAATTTTCGTATCTTTTCCCACTTAAGATGAAGAAACGCCATCACCAGAGGATGCGAGAGAAGATCCTTCTGATGCTCCTGCACGAAAGTGTTGATGATGCTGGTCTCGCAGACGTTGTTGCTCGGGAAGAGTAAGTCGAAGTAAAATCGCATCTCGAACTCTCGATTATGGGGAACCGGACGTCGCAATTTAATCGACGCGTCCAATCTCTGCCTAATGACTTTCAATGATTCTGGAATTTTCCGAAGCATAATATTAAGTGCAGAGACACCGGTCTTCGTAGTGGCGCTAACGTCGGCACCGGCCCACACCAAGACCTCGACGCAATTCGACAGTTCGTTAAGGGCTGCTATATGTAAGGGGGTGAAGCCATCTTTGTCACTGGCATTGACTGCGGCCCCGTGTTTAATCAACAGGTCAATTAAATCGACGGAAGAGTCAGTATTCATCACTGTATAATGAAGCGGAGATCTGTGAACACGATCAACGGCATTCACATCGATTCCAGGAGACTGCAGCAAAAGTTCAGCACAAGGTACGGACTGGACCAGACAGGCAACGTGAAGCGGAGTTTCTCCCAGATGATTCTTCTGCGCGACACTGGCGCCATGCTCCAGTAGAACCTTGACCACGTCCACGGATTGCGCTCTGGCTGCACAGTGTAAAGCAGGATCGGCGTCGTAGCAGGCGGCGGACAACGTAGCTCCGTGACTCAGTAAGAATCTCACGGAATTTTCAGCATTTCCACAGGCAGCAAAGTGAAGTGGACTGTAGTTATTCACTGGGTTCACGAAGTTGACATCGGCACCACGTTCCACAAGGTATTCCAGACACGAGACGCTGTCGGCCACAGAAGCCGCCAGGATGCCGTTCGTTCCCGTCTGCTTCTCCACGTACCCTGGATCCGCGCCCAAGGCTTCCAGGGTTGGCAGAATGTCCGTCAGGTTCCTGAAGCACGCCCAGATGTATGCGATGTTCTTGAACCTGGCAGTAGTGTTTTCTGGAAAGATATACCCATCTGAACTTTTAGACAGCCTACCCTTTTCCATGTCCAGCAGCAACTTCATCTCTGGGACACTGACCGCTGACCATAGCGATGACTTGATGCTCTTGTTATTGATCTTCACGTTCCGGAGACACTCGAGGTTGTCGAAGAAGAGGGAATCGTCGATCGGCGGCGCTTCTCCAGCATCGATCTCCGAGGTGTCTCTCGTGCAACGTCCGTCTTCGGGATCGATCGAGTTGTAGTTGTCCTGCAGATTGCGCAGAATAAAATTTCTGGCTGACTTGGAAGCTGGCGACAGTCTAGCTGAGAGATGATTTATCTTTGCGAATTCTGCTAATCTCGATGATGAATTCCGGCGCAGCTTCCCGTTCGATTCGGTTGGCGGATGCAGCGTATGCATCTCCGTGGTCTCCATGATGGTCGGCCGAGTCACAAAGGTATTTCCTAAAACTGTCATTGATGATGTACAAACGGGTCAGAGATAACGCTATCGGCGCGTGCTCCAGTCATTCGAAACGCACCACAGTCACTGTCATGTCGATGAACACATTTCTATATTGTCTCACTGGCGACGCTCAGAGGCGCTGAAACCGACACGCTTCGTCCTCTATTGAGACTTCGCGGAGCGACGAATTCACACTGAAATGTTTGCCGTTCCACTCGTTGAATTTTACAGCTACGCTGCATTTTCCACTAATAATTCAATTTTACGGAGGCAATTTTTCATCGCTCGCTCGAGCAGTACTAACTCGGGCTGGCCATGTAACGGGATTCCCAAAGTGTAATTAATGGTCAGTTTGACTTTCTGTTTTTCGAATGGAAGGGGAAGGCCTTCCAGGTTGTAAAATCACTTTGACTCTTTCGACTTCCAAAGTAGCCAGAAATACCCTTTTTTACACTCTAGCACGAGCGTGCGCAAGGACATTAATCTTTGACTGTTCGTTCCTAGTTGAACGTTCAAAAAAATTACCCGAAAACCGGTTTGACTTTGTCCACGCGTAAGATGAATTACTTCAAATAGTATTTCTGGGCACTTGCCGCACTTTTGCCTCTAACTAAAGTTACTCGTTCGTGCCCAATTCTTCATTCAGTCTTTTCGCAGGGTTCTCAAGGCTCGACGTGCCCCGAAAGACTGAAAATAAGAACGTTCTAGAAAATAGCAGATGGTAACCTTAGAACTTTACCAGTCGCATCCATGGACCCAGTCGTCCCCCACTCGTCTTCGAAAGTATCTAAAATTCTTCCTTTTTTATTGTTCCTTTGCCTCCAGGGCAAAACCTACTTACTAATCGCTATTCAAAATGTCAATCACAATAATCAAGCGCGCAACACGAAAGTAAAAAACATTCCAAAGGAACGCAATATATTTTTTTTTTCACTCCTGCCATCTCGATCTTCTACGCCTTACTGAACATCAGCATAGATCACTCATATATACTAGACTCTAAAGTTCTTAGAAAACGCTAAGCATTACCTACAGCGATTTACGCTTCAACGTAATCGACCCGGCAAATCGTTCCCAGACATTCGACTCTCGAGCATTCATTGTGTTTCGTAACCCTAGCCTTAACGTTTTACAAATCACCAAGGAAATTCATGAAAAACTTACTGGAAGACGCATAATTGATTTTGAGCTTCCTATAACAACAGAAAAAAAATAGACTTTCTATTCCAAATTGAATGAAAATAAGAACAGGACATGTCACCGAGCATACAATTATCATACACGCCTACAGGACTGAAACAGAATATAACGGATTTACGACATCGTTAAGCAGGGCAATCTGTACATATACTCAACGGTATTCAAAGATTGACACAATACCCCCAAGGTATGTCCAAATATTATTCATACGATTCACGCGTATCGTTATGCAGTTTTCCCTTTGTTTTACATCGTTAAACGACGCGAGCTAATTCTAGCAGCAGAAGTAATACTCGAGACCGATTCTCATGACCTGTAGGTGAACCCTGAACGCTTCTCTCGAGTCTCGCAGGCTGAAGTTGAGAGATAAAAAAAAAACAAAGTAATAAGCCAAAAGACCGTTCGACCGGTCTTGCAAAGTATTTAATCGATGGTTCCTTCGATAATGACATATTACGAGTGAATCGTGCGACTTCTGTTAAGACGTTACAGGAATAAATATTCCTGAACAGACCTTGAAATCCAAAGTGTATTTAGACTCGTACCAAAGAATTGGGTAAGACTGGCATTCTTTGCAATTGCCACACGTGTCTCTCGAGTTGACTAAACTTGATTAAACGTTTCCGACCTTCGTGGCAGCGTAGTTCGCTCTGCTGAGCTTCTTTCTTTTTTAAATAAAATTACAAAATTACTCTAAATCCTTCTTTTCTTATACGGTCGTAGTTATTTTTCTTACGTAAAGCCGATACGATCGGCGAACACGTGCTCTGGGGTACAATTTATATCATAATAATGACATATATTTATGCTCGAGTGATCTACAGTAAAAAAATTGTATTCACGTAATTCTCGTGCGTGTATCTTGAATCCGTGCTTAATCACGAGCTTCAGAATTTATACAAAGTAAAATATGAAAAATCAAAGAGTCAGCTTATGTAAGCTGTTATTACAAATTCTTCGAGATTTAGCAATTTTCTGGCTGCTACGAAAACATTTCGTACAATTTTCGGTTAATATGTCCTGGAAGGTGTCTGTATCTTAATTTATGACAACAATATTTGATGGTTAATTCTTTAATTTTCGACGTTTCCATATATTTTCTTCTGTAAAGAGGAAGATTATGGATTTATTGCTAAAAGCATTTACCGTGTACGCGGTAATAACAAATACAAAATATTATGTACAATTGGTCTTTATCGAAACCGGTATAAACGGCGATACTTAACGATACAATATTTCTAATCTTTGACTGTACAGTGTAAAACTATACGAATCCATTGGACGGAAGAATAATATCTTTGATAGAGCAGTAACTGCAGTGCAATACCATTCGATTACTATCATAGATCAGTACTACCACACGAAATTACTCTCGATTACGCAAAAGCTAATGAGTTTTCAAAAATTTGATCGAAATTGAAAGCCATCAAGAGCACGATCGATCGATCGACTCGAAATGTTTCCCTCGGCATCGATAAAAGTCAGCAAAATTCATGACGAATAATAACCTTGGATCGTTAAACTCAGTAACTTTTGAGTCTCCATTGCGAAACCAGCAAAGGTCAGAGAAAAATGAATGAAGGTCGAATATTTTTTATACCGCGTAAACACAATTTGGTTATTATCATTGTGGACTAGCTGATAGCCCGATTGCTATCCTGACTATCTTTTTTCCTTTTTTTTTCCACTACCGGAAGTCCGGTGTGCCGCATATCATTCGAAATCATCTCTGTTAGGATTCATTCTCTTATCCATAGCCAGTGTCATGAGCAAATCCTGAATCAACCTCTGATTCTGCTCGCAGATTCTTTTCAGTTCCAAAATGTCTTCCTTCACCTTGTTGGTATCTTCGTGACCAAAGACGTCATCGTCATTATTATTAACTGGACGTCGAATCGTCGAATAAGCGTCGCTCTTCAAATACGTGTAGGCGGTGCTGTTGCTTCGCTTACTGGATAACGTGCCCGTTGTGAATTTACGTTCCTTGGCTACCTTGTGAGCTGCAGACAGGACGTCTCGCGGTAACCTGGTCTCTCTTGGATTCAATGGCCTGACCGTTAACACCACGCGCAACGGGGACGGAAGTACTAGCGTGGTCCAACGTAAGATCTTCTTCACTCCCTGCGGAAGTAGACCCAGAAACAGGGCAGCCTCCATGTCACAGATTAATTTAGTCTGGCGTACCAACTTTGCCAAGCCAGCCGTTTTCTGTAGTCCCTTTATATCGTGCACGGCTATGCCAACCAGAAGATTCATGAGGACGATGGTAACAAAGAGTACGAAAAGAACAAACGAGAGTTGAGCCGAGACTTGAAGGAGAATCCAGGACTCGCTGCTGCCGTCCTTTGATTTCCCATTATCCTTTTCCATTGGAAAGAAGAGATCCTCAAAGTCCAATTCGCCCGTCATCATCACCAATACTTTTATCAGACCAGTGTGAGGACTGCTGAACGCTTTGGAACGTGGAAATATCACGCAGAAGCTCGCAGTGAATCCAAAGAGTAGGCAAGCGTAGGCCAATAGAAGCTTGAAGACCTGCGCCTGGACGCTGGTAAACATTGCCACGTAGGCGCCAAACATTGGAAGCTGACCGATCATTAGCATCAGATTGAACCAACCGCACAGAACGGCAAAAGCGCCCAAGTGACTCTGCCAGGTGTAGGTTCTGCCCGTGTATATGAAGGATGTTGCGAAAACGCAAAGTATAACGCACCACTCGACTACGTTCTCAGCCTGACCGAAAAACTGCTTGATCGAACGATACGTAAAGATACCGACTAGTTTTCGAACAGTTTCGAGAAGGGTCAGGATCATTAATGCATACCATTCCACTTCCATGAATACAGGATGTCGATACAGGAAGCCATTTAATCCGGTAGAGTTGCGACAGAGCGGTTCGACGGAATCATCGATCTGTCCATGAGATTCGTTGTAACAATTGTAAGCCAAAACCGTCATGACCCAAGTAGTTAGAACGAGAACGTAGACCAGATAAAACAGTAACCTGCCGACGTAGTATTTTCGTATCTTTTGCCACTTGAGGTGAAGGAAAGATTGGCAGAGTGGATGTTCCAAGATTTCCTTGTATCCTTCCTTCACAAATGCTCCCAGGTATCCGATCTCTCCCTGGTGCTGATGTTGAAGCAGAGGATGGAAGTCCAATCGCAATTCCACTTCTCCGGTCGCTGACCCGTGTTGATGCAGGGTTATCGAAGCATCCAACCTCTGTTTGAAGGCGTTCAAAGAAGATGGAGTCTTACGCAATATTATAGACAAGGCTGTGGTGCCACCTTTCGTGGTAGCGCTCAGGTCACCTCCGTGCCGAATAATTGTATCTACGCACTGCGATAATTCGTTCAAAGCGGCCACGTGAAGCGGCGTGTAGCCGTACTTATCAGATTTGTTCACATTAGCTTTCCAGGTGATTAGACAGTCCGAGATATCGTAGGCGAGTAAAGATCTGCCTAAGGCCAGATGCAATGGCGTCCTACCGTCATTGTCTTCTAGATTTGGATCGCTACCTCCTTTTCGTAATAGAACTTCGACGCACTCTAGTGCATGAGCTCTAGCCGCCAAGTGAAGTGCAGTCTGACCTCTGTGATTTCTCAAATTAACATCAGCTCCGTTCTCAATCAGAAGTTCCAAATTTTCTGCGCATCCAGCTTCCGCTGCCAAGTGCAGCGCAGTGTCTCCCTTCTGCGTTAATAAATTCACTTGACATCCGGCTTTCAGTATTTGCCTCAAGCAGGCTGCGTCTCCTCTGTCAGCTGCATAATGAACGGGAGCTAATCCATGACAATCCAGACAATTTAAGCAAGGATTATTAGGCGCCAGCAGCGTGAGAACATCCAGAGCGTTGCTTCTGGTTGCCACGTGCAGAACGGATTCTTCGCACTGTGTCGGATTCTGATTGAAGCCTTGTTGCAAGAAGAAATGAGCCACGTCGTACGAATTTCCAAAGGCCGCATAATGAAACGGTGTGTGAACCTTGCAAGAGTTCACATTGGCGCCATTTGCCATTAAATAACGAATTCCCACGAGGGAATTACTAAACGCACAGAGATGAAGGGCCGTCAGTCCCTGCTCGTACTCGGAGTGATTGAGATCAGCTCCGGCTTTATGGAATCCCGGAATCAGAGCTCCTTTCCCAAGAAAGCTGGAATACAACAGCATAGCGTTCATTTCCTGAGGTCTGCATCCGTCCAAGACACGCTCTAAATTTTCCTCGTCGATCTTCCCGGATTCCAAATCCTCAAAGTACTGAAGGCGACCACCCAATCCGCGCATGTGTTCCGTTAATAAATTCTTAATGATATCCTTGGTGATCCTGAGCGAACTATTCCCTTCCTCGCTGCAGGAACTCTCACTGAGGCACATGGAGTAGCAATGTGGCTCCTCGATGGGTGGTGGAGTTCCATAATCCAAGTCGCATTCGCCAGACGGTCCACCGGATTCGAGTACTGGCAACGATGCCCTTCTTGAAACTAGCCATCGCGTTAGAAGCAAAGATGTCGTGGTTCTGTGCTTTGCGATGGGAGACGCGTTGGCCGGTGGAAATTGCATGCTCACTGCTCTATCCATCTGGACCCTTTTCTTAGGCGGAGGCAGAACCGGCGCAGCCGACTGTTGCTGCTGCTGCTCCTGATTGCTTCCTTCCATCTCTTCCGATTGAGCCTAGGAGTTACATGGCACACCTAAAAGTTATATGTATATATGAATCATGTAGTTAAATGATATAACAAAATCTAACGTTAAATATTACAAGCATATCACTGGTAGTCACGAATTAACATATCGGTAGATTAGAATTTCTGTAAATATTGATCTTGCATGTTAGGTATTCCAAGCAACCGGTCGGACATAAACGGCTACGCGGAATCTATTAGTGAATCATTTTCAAGTTTTTTTATGTGTTAAATGGACAGTCAGTAGATCCATAATTTTGTGTTCTCATGACATTATTTGCTTATAAAATGTCACGGATCATTTCAGCGATACTCAATAGTTTTCGGCACTGAATTAACCAGGGCAATATTTAAGAGAACTTTCACTAACCGCCAAGACAGAGAGAGTTTTCTTGTTTGTCAATAAAGAATTGAACGGATACAATTTTGGTATTGTACACATTCTAAACTTGGACATTCCTTAAATGTAGCCAATACTCGGATCGGCCAACATCTTTACATGCGTCAATTGCAAATCGTCGAAATGCGATCGGAAGTCGAATAACGTTACAAATCTGTACGTAATTTAAATCAAAGAAAGAAATTCCGAATTTGAATTTCCTTCTGAATTTATAAATTAGAATCATAACACGGTACACGAAGGTAGAATGTGTCATTGAGAAAAATCCATTGGAAATCACCTTTCCTCTCACTGCACCTTCGGGAAAACCGATAAAACAACTGACTGCACCGCAGTTTTACACTGAAACTGATCCACGTCCTTGCTTTACCGGTTATCAAGGAGCACTTGTGACTTGTGACGAGGAGTACTCAACCGTTGGAGACGCTCGGTAAAGTCCTGTTACAATCACGCTACTCAACGGACTGACCATTTTTCAAGAGAGCACCGGGTGTTCGGTTCAGGAGCCACAAAGAAGTGGGAGTCACCAGTCACCACAGTACAATAATGATATTTCATTCTTTCTTGGCAGACCAATTGTTGAAAATCCTATAACTCAAAACTATATAGAAATGTGAGAATTCTACTGGAAAAGAGATTTAAATCAGCGTGCGATTCATCTCAAGTCATCCACAGTCATTTCCCGATATAAGTTTACATTGAAACTCCCACGCACGAAGAACGAAGACAGTTACCAACGGGAATCATTCAATCTAAAACAACCTAATGATTCTGTAGAGTCGCGTACACGTGGCATTACTTCAACAGTATTCAATGTTCCATCTAGAATATTTGCTTGAATAATCTTGACATTTGGTAATCAAAAATCAGTTTATATAAAAAAAATATTCATCCAATGTCGTGAATGACATCATTTTAAGAAATATAAAGAATAACCTGTTTGCATTTAGAAAATTTTAAATAACACCTCTCTGTAATATTAGTGAATTTTAACTCATTAAGCAAAAATTGCTATTCCAATTTTATACATATTTGATTGGCGTGTTTTAATTATTTAATTCCGCAGATAGATCTTCCGGGATTGATTGTCTGTATGATTCATACAGAAGGTTAACTTAAGATGCGAACTTAACATCCTGGTTATGGAATACCTCTCGTGCCGCACTACAGAACCTTTCACCACGGATAAACGCTTCGCCATAGTAGTTATGTATGTAGCATCTGCTGAAGCAAAATTACACATGAATTTTCTGATTCCTGAATGCATCTAACGATATAGATTTATACGACTTGGGAAAACATAATTGCGCAATTAATTGTTTAATTAATTCATTCTAGTGAGCTTATCTTGGCAAGTGTTTCAACAACAGAGAGCATTGTAAGATTTCTAGGTCCTGAATTCTCTCAACGCCTGCGTGGGATATTCATTCCAAATAGAGTATTGCGTTCTACTGGGTTTTTGTAAGAAAAAAAGAATAATAATAATAAGCCTTTGTCCGTGAACTCAAATTGGATATAGTTGATTTTACTCTGGAATCAAGAATTCGTATAAATAACTTCTGACCGGTTTACAGATGACGCGATGAGTCTGCCATGAAATTCGTAATTAATAATCTGCTTAGAATCCCGCGGTAAGGAACTTAACAATTTTTCATTAAAATGACGCAAAGAAGACCCACGGCGTGATATACCAAGGAAGGAAGGACCATCGAAATTCAAGACACTTATCAATTGTCCCAGATTACCAAACTCTCTGTAGAAATGCATAATGGCAAACGCGTTCGTGATGTCAATGTTTCGTGTGCTCGATCAGAGGAAAACAAGCTAAATGTCAGAATGACGTAGCTGCTGTATCGGGTGCTTGGAAAACCAGAATGATCGACTTTCACGAGGAAAACAAGCGACGACCGACTGATCTAGCCGGGACTGTGATAGCTCGTAAGATTATTCAGCGAATGTAAAATAATGAGTGAAATAGTGAGCTATTTTTAATTTATGAGACAACACTGAGTGATGCCGTTTCTATACAGTAAATACGGCACAATACAGTTTGTGTAATAAATGTCTACTTACCGAAGCACTTGACAAGCTTTGTTGTAGTTTAAATCTTATGCACTTTATCACTTTACACGAATTGAAACACTCACACATCTTTAATAAAATCACATACTGCTTCACTAGTTCAATATCGTATGATTCACGTGCGTGCGGTTCATTTACCTGGTGACCTGAATATAACTATCGCCATTCGATCACTCAGCAAAATTAAACTTCGGTACATTTTGTATCACGTAATTTTCTGCCTTCGACAAGGCGTGTCAAGCGTGCAAAATCATATTACCTGTTCCCTTGATTGGATGTCATCAAAGTACGTAAGATCTTGGCCGTTGATTGTTATTTGACCTGAGCCATTGCCGAAGACAGTGACTTTGCCTCTTGCTGATTTTCTTGAACAATCTAGAGAAGTAGAAATTACGAGTAAAGAAAATATTGTTTACACTGATATAAGCATAAAAGTTTCATTAAAATATAATTTACGTTGTACGTAGATGAATGGCCTTCCATTTTCATTGTGTTGTAACTATAATATAATGAAATAATTATAAATACAGTATTTTAAAAATAATTATAAAAATAGAAGCAACTCAGTACTGTAGACTTACTGGAGGGATAACAAGTCCTGCCGATTGTGAGATAAGCTTCTTGCGATATCGCATAATTTCAGGCTTAATAGTGTATGAATAAGGATGAGCCACTAATCTTTCAAGCGCAGATACCAAATAGGAGTACTGAAATTTAATTTATAATACACTTCTATGGTGAATATGGATTTTTGTTACTGCATGAACTCTGAACTCACTTCTTGATCATGAAGTACTTCTAATATTAATTTTTCAATTTCTGCCTTTGGCATCCACAATGAACCAGTTAAATCACTGAAACAATAAAAATGTATTTTTAAAAATTACTACTTGCAAAGGTAATTTTTATGCAGTTGATAATAAAATTAAAAGAAAACTTACATTGCATTTTCTGGATCGGGAGAAAGACCCTTTTGAATCATTCGATCCTCAAACTCATTCAAACTATTAAATTTTTCTACTAAATCCTGTAACATATGATTTATTAGAATATTGATAAACTAAAGAGATAATGTAATACTAGAAAATCAAGTATCATACATAAAGTGTCTGATAATAGTTTGGTTTACATGTATAAAACATTGAATGAAATGGCCTGCCAGAAGAGTCAAACTCGGCTGCTTTTCTTCTTGGAAATATCTCCTCGGGTGGCTTGAACTTAGGCTTAGCTCGTGGATCGTATAAACCCGATGGAAAGAGATACTCTATTGCTGCCTACATATAACATATGACTATGAATGTAAGGATTATGATTATTCACAATATAAATTTTTCTTACATCAATATCACGTTGAGTAAATTCATCAGGATCTTCTCCCATAATATTGGCCAGATGTCTTTTACCAATTTGATACTCCTGATTTTGATTTACCATAAATTCATCTAGTATAAAATAAGAAATATATATTAAAGTATGGATTCCATATAAATAGAATTAATCAGTTAATGGATACTGAACAACAATTCTCCTAAGAGGAACCACACTGACCATGTTGCTTAGCTCGCTCCAAGTAAACCTTCATGGCTCTACTCATAGGTTTCTCCATCTTCTCAGTGTCCTCGGTCGCTTTATCATTGTGCTCTGTTGCATATAAACGTGTATTGGCCTGTTACCATAATAATCCAATGTTAATCTCAATAGTCCAATGAATGAAAATGTTATAGAATATTTACAATTTTGTGGCATCAGATAAAAATACCGTAAAAAGATTAACAGCAACATGCTGTTAGTTCTTACCAAACGATGCGTTACGTTAGATGTAATAGCGCTGACATTCCTCCCAGATCTCACTACAGTTTTTAAGTTAGAGAATCTTAAAAGAATAGCACACGAACCGGTGAATGCCATTATTATTTAATGAACAATATGACCATAAGACGATCCGTAATTTTTCAAACGATACAGACAAGTAACTCCGATACAGCAATCCAGGAAAGTACTTGGAGCGCTCCGTTTTCAGTTCAGACTTTGCAATGGTCGATAAAATCGTTCGTCTTTTACAAAACCGTCTTGCAGCCGTCAGACACAAACGTCCCAAATGGTGGACTCTCTTTACTAGTAGTTACCTCCCAGTGTACAAGGCTAGTGCACTCCAAAAGATTCGTTAGCCGGTAGAGAATTCTACGGGCTAATTTGTCCGTTATCTCCATTTTTAAATAATTTACTGAAAAGTTGAATTATTCTCGAAGTAAGGTTCGAGAACTTTTAAGAGACGTCAATAAATTTATTTCTCTTTTACCCATTGGACCTTTCTGGGACGATCTCCTTTTTAGAATCATTCACAACCGGTTTTTCTAAGATTCGCTACAATCGGTTGAGCTTTTATTCTTCATACTGAACGATGGAAGCATTGATTCCTGTAATTAATAAACTGCAAGATGTATTTAATACCGTTGGCTCTGATGCCATTCAACTCCCACAAATTGTGGTACTGGGTACTCAGGTCAGTTAAAAGACAATTAATCGACGATGAAAGTGGTATTAATGACAATCAGGTGCATTTGAAATTTTTTGGATTAACACTGGTTATTTTCGTAGAGTTCAGGAAAATCGTCTGTGATTGAGAGTCTTGTAGGTCGTTCATTCTTGCCTCGAGGAACCGGCATAGTCACTAGAAGACCTTTAATCCTACAGCTAGTGTATACTCCAAAAGATGATCGAGAACATAGATCTGCTGAGGCTGGAACCTTGGATGTTGAAGAATGGGGAACGTTTTTACATACAAGGAATAAAATATTCTCAAATTTTGATGATATCCGAAGGGAGATCGAAGCAGAGACCGATCGCATGGCTGGGTCCAATAAAGGGATTTGTCCAGAGCCAATAAATTTGAAGATATACTCAGCAAGCGTTGTCAATTTAACACTGATTGATTTACCTGGCATTACCAAAGTACCTGTCGGTGATCAACCCGAAGATATTGAAAATCAGATTCGACAACTAGTGCTCAAATACATATGCAATCCCAATTCGATTATATTGGCTGTCGTTACAGCCAATACTGATATGGCTACTAGCGAAAGCTTGAAACTCAGCAAGGATGTAGATCCAGATGGAAGACGCACTCTTGCCGTCGTCACTAAAATGGATCTCATGGATGCTGGTAAGATATTACATTTTACAAAGTACTCAATATCTGTTATTACTCCATTTTCTGTCCCATTCCATTCCAATTACTTTCCATCACCGGTTTTGTAGGATTTTCAAAGCAACAAGTCACTACTCTTTCCCTTTTTACAAGAGCCATTAATCATTTATATACCCTTGCCACAAGATTATCAATGGCACCCTATTATTTTGATATTTCTTTCGGATTGAGGAACGGATGCGATCGACATTCTATGCGGCCGCGTGATACCAGTTAAGCTGGGTATCATTGGAGTGGTGAACCGTTCCCAGCAAGATATCATGAACAATAAAACAATTCAGGATGCATTAAAAGACGAGGCTACGTTTCTGCAACGAAAGTATCCGACTTTAGCGACTAGAAATGGCACGCCGTACCTTGCCAAAACGCTCAATAGATTATTGATGCATCACATTCGGGACTGCCTTCCTGAACTCAAGGTAAAGAAAATTAAAATTTCTCTATCGCTCATCTCAGTTATTTAGAACACAACTATTTTCTTTTTAGACTCGAGTGAACGTAATGGTTTCCCAATACCAATCGCTCTTAAATTCCTACGGCGAGGATGTAGGAGATAAAAGTCAAACTTTATTGCAAATTATAACAAAATTTGCCAGCAGTTACTGTTCGACCATTGAGGGAACAGCGAGAAACATTGGAACTACCGAACTATGTGGTGGTGCTCGAATCTGTTACATTTTCCACGAAGCATTCGGTAGAACTTTGGACGCCATTCATCCTCTTGCTGGTCTAACGAAAATGGATATATTAACTGCCATTCGAAATGCCACTGGACCGAGGCCTGCTCTTTTTGTACCTGAGGTATCCTTTGAGCTGCTGGTGAAACGTCAAATCCGAAGGCTGGAGGAACCCTCATTACGTTGCGTTGAATTAGTTCACGAAGAGATGCAAAGAATTATTCAGCACTGCGGTACAGAAGTGCAGCAGGAGATGTTACGTTTTCCTAAATTGCACGAGCGCATCGTCGACGTCGTAATGCAATTACTGCGTAGACGTCTTCCAACCACTAACCAAATGGTGAGAAATGAACAGAAAAACTATTTCTACTCCTTTTTTTTTATCGCTTTTAATATTGTATCAACGGAGCGTTATAGAATATCCTGCAGCAGCTTAAATAAAGGTTAGACCAGATTAGAACATGATAAAGATTTTTGTCTGCAGGTAGAAAATCTAGTCGCAATCGAATTAGCTTATATTAACACTAAGCACCCGGATTTTCATAAAGATGCGGCTCTTGCATCGTCTCTCCTCAAAAATGCGGAGGCCGATCAGATTAGATCAAACAGAAGAAATTTGTCTTCGTCCTCGAACACCTCGGCCAACAGTTTCATCCCAATTGAACAAGTGAGTATTGCTTGGCGTATTTTACCAGTTTTAAATCTGGCAGTCTGTGATTCACCAAAGTAAAAATTTTGAAAAAAGTCCTACGCGTTACATTTTCCCAATTAACTATGTACCCTTGTATCCCAATCACCTCAGAGTGCAAAATCAACAAACAGTCGCGAAGAACTGGCATCTTTTCCTGATCAGAATAAGGAGCAGCAGCAGCCGGCACAGAATCACTGGTTGCTGAGCAACTTATTGCCGCAAGGAAGAACGGATTCAACGAGTTCCATGGATGGTTCTCCCATCAGGAATAGAGAAGAAAGTTCATCCCCTCATCTGAATCAAGCTTCAAATCCATCGATCGAAATCCAAAAAGCATCGCCCCAGCAGAAGCCAGTGAACTTGCTCTCTGAAGTGCCTATCCAGACATCCCGTAAGCTCAGTGAACGCGAGCAATGCGATTGTGACGTTATTGGTAAGACAAATTTTATTTCAGCAAACACGCTCAGCGAAATAAACAATAAATGTTTCTTGCTTTGCTTTCCAGAACGACTTATTAAATCGTACTTCTATATTGTACGAAAATCCATTCAAGACAGCGTACCCAAGGCAGTAATGCACTTCCTGGTGAATTTCGTGAAGGACAACTTGCAGAGTGAACTCGTTACGCACCTGTACAAGTCTGATCACGCCGAGACTTTACTTAATGAAAGTGAGCACATTGCTGTAAGGCGCAAAGAAGCAGGAGATATGCTAAAGGTAAACGATAATGCAATTACATACGGGTTATCCTGTAAGGGGATATACAGCTGTCCAAGGACTAGGATCAATCTGATAATTATTTCGTACGTATATATAACGTGACTCGAGTTAACTTTAAATCTTTATGTCGCAGGCGCTGACACAAGCGGGTCACATTATCAGCGAGATCCGCGAAACGCATATGTGGTGATTAGGGACTGGTATGTAACGCTATACACTACCAGAAAGGCTAGTTATAAATAGGTATTATTTACATATTAATTTGGATAAGTTAAAGGACTCGTGCTATCTGTATGTCGGACCAGTGTACATAATTCTTACTCTACGAAAATACGATAGGATAGCGAGCACCCCAAACATTCTCTACAAAGATTTATCATGAAAATCACATCCGAACGAGTTGCAATGCACACCCACGACTGGCAATGCGCCGGGTACATGCACACGTCTATATGAAGTTGCCTTAACAAATCTAAAGGTAAAATTGAGAAAATCTTCAAGTGAAATACACAAGCCACGTGGTGATTTTAAACCAAAGAAATAATTGCTCGTAGGGATAACAATGTCGAGTACAGAAAGTATCGAATACATCATTCGTATCCGATTGTATCGAATCGTCGTATCGGCAACGGTATTGTTAACTCTCTCGTAGTCCGGTCATTACAAATAACATGAGAGTCTTCTGAACAACGCACTGGATAAGTACAGAATATTCTGTGCGATGAACAAGAAGACGAAAGAATCGTGCACAAGTATCGTACGAGCCACAAGTACATCGGTCAATCGTTACGACCGCTATTGTTCATTATGTTTAATTTATACACATAACGCGTACGTGAAGTCATTGGATATCGGAATGTGCGATTATGTAAGCGCAAGAAAAATAAACGTATGACTCTTCGTGTGCCGACGTCTGAAGCTTATGCTTTTACGAATACATATTGATATAACGTTGCCGGAAGTTGCACTTGACAATTAGTGCGAAACTTCGAACATGACGGAAATAGTAGAGAGTCGTTAGTGTGTCCCTTCCCTTTTTTTTTTTCATTTTGTATCTTGTACTGTATATTTCTTAAAAACGTTAAACGTAGATCGTTACCTGAGGTATCGAGTTCTCGAGACGACCTGCATTTCGCGTGAGACTTTCGCGTAGTTACACCGTTAGAGGCATGCGCTCACTCATGGACACAATTTTATGAAAAATTTGTACGAGCGATGTGGCGACGTTTGTAAGTCTTATCAAGGCGTTTTCTTTGCATTTGAGACTTTTTTGTGGCCGAATAAGTTGTTTTTTTTTTTTTTATCGAGACAGCTTTAGGAAAGTTTAGCAAATTTCAAGTAAGACGTGTGTCAATAAAGTGTCAACCGTAAACTTTATATTTGTTTCTCTTTTGCTTCTTTTCAGTATAAAAATTTAAGTCTTTTGCTTTGTTTATTCGATACAAGGATATTCATTTGGAGACACAGCCCAGACTGTTGAAACACTGAACGATGGCCTGCTGTGTTGTAATAGCCTCAAGATTTGGATCAGCAAGAGTTTTCTCAACAAAGTTTCCATGCTCCAGTAAAATCGGCAGAGCCTCCTTACAATGACCGTCGTATAATAAGGAAATCGCTTCTATTCTCTTCTTCGTCGATTCTTTCAACTGCCTTTCAATTTTCTTTCTGTCGATTTTAGTATGACACTTTTTACAGGCTGATTCTATTTTTGACAAATATTCTGAACAACCTTTACACTGATACTTCGGTTCGCCGAGTGGCAACTGCCAATTGTCAGTACAGGCTTCGCAGTCACAGTAGAAATAATATTTTTCCAATAAGTGTTTCCGCCTCTTGTCTCTGTCCTCACTCAGAAAATGTGGCCCATAACAATCCAAGATTTCTGAACCCTTACGTATGAAACGTAAAGCTCTTACGACCACCGTACCTAAAACACAAATTGGTTTATAAACAAATGAGTATATGCGAAATACCATTAGTCGTGTCTTACCATTGGGATAAGTGTGGCGAACAACATTCGCGTAACAACTGTGATTCACCAGACTTACAGTTGTATAGAGCGCACCTCCCACGTTTCTGGGTTCCCAAATTTTAGTTTCTTTATCCCAGATATTTTCAACGATCTCATAAGCATTGCTATTAATTGCTTGTAAGTGTCTCAGTGTCGCGACCGCCAGAAGATCGAGATACCGTTGTTGGAGGATGACACCAGGTGTAAAGTCAGCCATGACATGTGCGAGACATTTAGCCAAGAAGACGGCCTGTATCGATCGAATTAAATTGTCGTCAGGATCAGCGTGTCTACCGTGTGTCTCCAAGGAATAGACTGTTTTGTAATCCAGAGAAGAATAATGATCGTCAATGGCGACTCTGAACCGATTGGACTCCTTTCCACCCGCCTCGTGAAAATCCAAAACATTTGCATCGAAATCGTTACTACCATCTTGGGATATCATCGAAACAGTTGTTCGGTAGGCCAACAGAAGATAAGATGTCCGGTACGATTCCGTTTCATAAAAATAATTAAAAATCTGGCACTCATACCGATGATAATTTTTCCAGGCCGCCTTTCGACATTCTTCCGAGCAGAAGGAAACCTAAAGGATATATATTATGTATGTAATAAATAATTTCAATTGATCCACTTCGATTTCTAACCGTTTGACAATTGTGGCATGGTACTCTTGTCGTGCTGTCTGATATTAATGATACGTGACAGTGAAGACAATTTACGGATAGAGCCTGCTTATCCGTACTGAATGCAAATGGTTTATCGACTATTAAAACGCTGCCAGATTTAATATTTCGCGATGCAGTAAGACATCTTCCTTTTTTAGTGTTGTATTCTAATGATACAGCATCGGAGCAACTTATCAATTTATTGTGCGTTTTTCCGTCGATTAGAGGCACTGAATTGGTTGATGAAATTACAGATTTTCGTGAATTTATATTTCCATCTGTCTGCTTTATTTCTCTTAGCTTATCTAAGAATGGTTTTAAAGTTTCTAGCTTTTCTTCATTGGAAACAGCTGTGCAGTTCTTCTTAAGTTTCGTAAGATCTTCTGCAGCGTTTGATGCCTTGCTAAAACAAGCTCTTGCTCTCTCATTCAGTTCCAATCGCTTCAGGCACATTGATTGAAACAAATTAAACTCTATGTTATATTCCAAAAGGGATATTCTTTTTTCTATAGAATTTAAAGCATTATTTAACAAATCTATCGCGTAATCGCAATCAGCGATACACTTCAAGTACTCGCCATGTCTGTAATACTGTTTTGTACGAGCTAGTAATATATTTAAAAAATTATTATTAGTGATGCTAGCAGCAAATAAAGCTTCGGTAAGAAACTCGGTATCACATGTAAGTAAATTATGTTTCTTTAATATGGCAAGAACATGAATGTCATTCTTGCCGACATAAGAATCAGTCATTTGCCATTTTCTGATCCCAGGAAGTTCAATGACCATTTCAATCATTCCCTGTCTATTTCCAGCTCGTGATAGCTCTCGAAAGCAATTTTTGAATGATTTCTCCTTTGCAGCGTCATATGCCATTTGGTAAAATTGAGTAAACATATTTCTGAAACGTATCGACGGATACCTTAATGATCTATTTCTTATTCAATTGACATATTATACAAAATTAATAGCGGAGATATTATATTACTCATTTACCCTTTTCCTTGAGACATCCTATGTGGCGGAAGATACTTTACGATATACTCGGAACTCTTGATTTCATTTGCCGTTACAAGCTAGTGCAACTTAATCTAAAATTAGACCTTCCGCACGATCCGGTTACATTTCCCACCTCCGGCCCAAACAAAAATTTGATAAAAAACGCAAACTATTAGTGGTGCGAAACTTTATTTCTATCTGCAAATTATATTGTAATAGATCCATGAATAGTCTTCCTAGAAATTCATCAAAGTTACATTTCTGTACTGATATTTATAATATTTAAATTCCTAATGTACTTGCGTCACAGAATGATAACGATTATTGCCAATGATACACATTAAGTTACTATGTTCTCGCAAGATAATGGAGAAAATTGCAGGAGACGTTCGCCAATATCGTTCTTCATTTTAATATGAGAATTTTCATGGACATTGTTCGTGTGATATCAAACGAGCATTATAAATTCAGTAACAATTCAATTACATCGAAAAATGTTTCTCGTCTTTCAATCTTGATTTTGTATTGTCTATTAATTATCGACCGAGTTCTCCAGTGGAGTTTATTGGGTGGTGGTCGATCAAGGTTCTAGGAATTTTATTTTTAATCAAAATATTGGTAACATCATCTCGGTATGGTCGTCACATGACAACAACGGGTGTCCGTTTTGCCGAATCGTCTGCAGGAGGAAAAATTTGGAGGATTGGGAGGTAGTTCTAGAGCCAGTAAGGTGAACCTACCCAATCCCTTCTGGAGGATTTGTGATATTTGCTTGTCGCAGCAGGGATCTATTTGTCAGACGCAGCTTAAATATACAAGGGCACCATGAGATACTTATTGGGTTACACCTTTGGGACCATCTCCTCCGCGACCATCACTGTCTTGGGTTCGGATTTACTTACATTTCCTTAAATTTATGCTTACATCAATGACGTTCTGTATATCTTGAGATTCATCCAAGGATCATTGTTGAATGGTGCTTAGTGAACTGTTGAAATACAATTGTTCAAATATGTTCAACAAGACTCAAATGCTTTGTATCAAGTTTTCTCTTGTTACAGTATCTTCGCTCTAATTCTCTTCCAGATATAATTAATGTCTTAAAAAAGTAAGAATAAAGTTAATCAATTAGTGGAGTGTTATGTCACATTATTGGAACTGGTTTTTGGAGTATTTAAAATCATAATGTATTATTGCCACACCCCCTTTTTGACATTTTGATCAACCAGTTAGTTATTACTTTAGAATTTATTAATATTATGTATAATTGTATATTCTCTGGTCTTATACTTTATATAATTTGAAACTTGTGTGATTTTTTCAGTCTTGTACCATATCTTGACTGGTAAGGGAGAACGTATCAGTTTTGCATGGTAAGTAGTAGTATGAAAGCATATGAATTAGACATATGAAATAGAATTTAAATCATATTTCAATATCGATAGGTTTTTGGAAAACACTACTCCATACATGTGGGCCAGTGTTGGCATTGGTCTAGCAGTTGCACTCTCTATCGTTGGTGCCGCTTTGTAAGTAGTAATGGATTCATTTTTAGCATTGTGATATTTTTATATTTTAATGATACTAACTATAAAAACATTCTGGTTAATTTACAGTGGCATTCATACTACCGGTGTTTCCATTATCGGAGGTGGTGTGAAGGCACCACGTATCAAAACAAAAAATTTGATTTCCATTATTTTCTGCGAAGCTGTAGCTATTTATGGTTTAATTACTGCCATTGTACTCTGTGGAATGCTCGACCAATTCAATTATGCAGACATCAGTTTGTCTGTGTCTCTTAAAAACCAGAACTGGTTTGCTGGTTATTTGATGTTTGGATCTGGTCTTGCTGTTGGGCTTGTCAATCTGTCCTGTGGTATAGCTGTTGGAATTGTGGGTTCCGGAGCTGCTCTCGCCGATGCAGCAAATTCAGCACTCTTCGTTAAGATCCTCATTGTGGAAATTTTCGGATCTGCGATCGGTCTCTTTGGATTGATCGTTGGCATTTATATGGTAAGTTAAAGTTCAAAATATTTTCAAGTTTCTCATAAGATCCTATAGTTGAGCCACGACATTAGATTTTGAAATTAACCAACGAGAAGATTCAAATATACAGTACTTAATATTGCTATACTTAATTCTAGTACACTCAACTTAAGATCAGTGTAATATCCTTAACCCGGACGTAGATGCTTAGAGTGTCTGAAGAGCTCCAACTAATTCTTCTTCAAATGGAGAACAAAATCGCAGAACCATTCTCGGGTTAATAGAATAACATATTTTCCTTTCTGGACTAATAGAATTTAAAAAATTCCTTGTGCTCTATGTCAAAATTAGAATCTCATGTCGTGACTCGACTATATATAGATCTTAAAACACTTAATCTCTCATCACCTTTTCATCTTACAGTCTGCCAAGATTAAAATGGGTAACAAAGTCTAATTTGATGTATCGAAAGATCAAATAAAGTCAAAAAAAAAAGAGTTCATAGCGAAAGAAGCATTCACCATCAAAAGAAGAAAGAGCTCCGACAGGAAACAGTGACATTATCATTCATTCCACCGCTGTGAAACTCAATGCAAAAATATATTTGTTCAATGTTAAAGCGATCTATTAAACACGGTTTTATATATAAGATAGATGTTAAATCTCTTTTAGCGTGAGAATATCTAGGTACTTTTCCACTACTTCGACTTGGACTCGATGTCGTAGACCTCGACATTCATTCAAATATAGATGTGAACAAAAAGTTGGACAGCTTAGGAAGAAAATGTTTTCGACATCGCTCGATATAAAAATACGCTCCCATTTTTTTATCGACCAATGCGAACTGATATTTATGAGTGATCCTCAAACTGTATTCGTCGTTCCATATCGCCTGTTGTAAATATTCTCTGGCGTTGCTGTATTAACAAACAGACCATGTAAACAAATATCAGATTAATTGTTGTACATTAAACATTAATTTACCTAATGTAATTATATTTGTTTTCTTTTTCTGGTGCCGGACGCTTTAGCATAGCCTAGCCTCTAAGAGTCTTAGAAAAGTATTATATCTTTGTAATTATTGTAGATGTACACCGCAGTGTAAATATGTCGTACAATAGTGGGAAGTCGTTACGAATAAACTGAATTGCTCCATGATGATTCGGGACATTCGTTCAATTACTCTCTGTGTCTTTGTAGAATATATATTTATTATATATGAAATATAAATTCTCTGTATATAACAAGTAATTTCCTAAAATGGACTTCGTTGCAGAATAGTACCATTTCGCAGGTAGGCAGTAACAATACGGTGATATTAAAACAAAAAACTCAGTTTTTGTTCATTGGCAAGACACAATTCCGGTCGTAAGAATATCATTTAGTTCGTTACACGTTTTAACTCTTCGCCAATATTCTATATATGTCTTTAAATGCTGAATCCAGAGAGGAAAGGTAATCGTGGCCATTACGTTGATCCTTATAATTCGTTATCACAGCACCGAGCATGTTCTCTTGAATCATGTATCTGTAAAACGGAATGACGTCGTAATCAATTCTATCGTTATCAAGATGTGAATTTCTAATTGCGACTGACCCTAAGCCGTATCCGTCAGGTACCACGGGACCAAAACCTCCAGCCATTACAGCAGGACTCGAGAGTGTAGAAGTAGATAAAATATTATGATTCAGTGCATCGTAAGCTGGGTCTTCAAAAATGGCGGGTTTAACGGTATTCGAAATTTCCCATAACTTTTTCAAACTGAACAAATGCCTATCGAATCCCTGACCTGAAACAGTAACGTGTCAACGTGAGCGCACAGCTACGAAAGCTAGATTTCCAAAGAGCGAAAGATCATATATCCTTTTAATCGATTTTTTGTCTAATAATCGCTCAGTGATTTTTCAAAAATTAAACCAGTCGTAAGCAACGCTCACCCATAGCCGCTTCTTTGACAAGTGTATTATGCCTGTTGCTACAGTCGACTATCATATTCTTCAATTCGGAAGTGGATATTTTCGAGGAGCGTTGAGCGATGGCTTCGCAAAATGCCTTAGTTTCGTTTGTACAAGACCTCAGAGTTTCAGTGCGGCCATGTTTGAAGGCTGCCGTGCTGCAAGATTCGTAAGTCGCTACCATACGACTTTCTTGCTTGTAAAATGCTAATTGAAATACCAGTTGCATCACCGCATCAGAACTCACGGCAAACTTTTTAAACTCCTTCTTACCAATACCTTCCTGCACAAAATAGTTCACATCCAGATTACTCGTCCATTTTTTGTACTTATCTTGAGCCTGATCGATCGCCTCCTTCGAGGTTGGATCCAAAGTAAATTCAAGCTTCTTGACCAAAGGGCCACTTCGGATACTCGATATATCTTCGGGATGAAATTTTGGTTTTTCCGCTATGTCATCCTTTACGTCCTAGAAATGTATTCGATAAAATGAAGCAATCCTAAAGAAAGTAATATCACGTAAAGAACTAGCAGTTTATACCTTAAAGTATCTCAGTACAGCAACCCCATCGCCCCAAGAATGTTCAAAGTTAACTCCAGCGACACCATCCTTAGCCACGATTAAAGAAAAGGACTTGTCGAACCATCTGCTCGTTCCGTCACCATGCAAAAACATCCTTAGCATTGCATTATAATCCGTACCGATGGATTCATCTTCTAAAACGAGGACAAAGACGGCAGAGTCTATAGTCTTAAGAATATCACGATTTCCAATCTCCGTCAAGCGATGTCTTATCGTGGCCCAATGATCTCGCTCGCACGTTGTTAATACGCCAACAGGATTTTCATTTGCTTTCCTATCGTCTTGTAAAATTGCATTTAGATTCGAAGCTATATCCACTGGCGACTTGATGTAATCGTTCTCGTCCAAAACATCAAACGCATAAAAGCGACCTCTGCGTATGACAACCACGTGCCTCCCGGAAGTATCCTGACTGATCCGATCCTTGTCGAATTCAGGAATTCTCGTTGAGTTGAAAAGATTTGGATATTGAGACATGTCCAGTGGAAAAGCCTACGATTGTAAGATCCTCTTCAAATTGATGGTTCTAATTCAATATCGTAAGTAACAATGATAGAGCCTTTACCTTGAAGAGGTAGGCACCGTACCAGGACAGAGAAGACGGCAGAGCTTTAGTAATTTGGCGAAATAACTTGGTGTCCGATTTCTTTGGATTCAAATGAAATACCTCCGGTTCCAGAATACCGGAGCGCAAGGATTTCATAAACCTGAGTGACGAGATCAAGAGGTTCGTTGCTTTTACCAGCTGCTGATCGTAACGAGGATCCGTTTCGGGAGTAAATATCAGTATGGGGTTGTAATTAATTGGAAGGGGTTGACGATCTCTCAGGTACATGTCAGACCAGTATTCGGTTATGTAACTGGTGTGACGGTTTTTAGAGTTTTTCTTCTCGAGTTCACGCTGGAGCGTCGGTCCTTCCTCTTTAAGAAATCGATCTACACAGGACTCGGTATGTCTCAGTTGTTCTTCTATTAAGAGTGGCTCCTGTGCCTTCAGATATCTCTTGCAAGAGCTTTCCAATTTGGGTATTGGAAGACGTGGTAAAGATTTTTGAAAGTGCATTGTAGGTACCGAGCTTCTTTGAATATATTGATATTCATCGTTATCGTTTCTACTTGCTATTGTACTTCTGAAACATTTATGAATAATTATCAGTACAATAATAACAAATCAATTGTTAATTATGATTATTGATGTATATCGTCATTACTTATTGTTAGTACATTAACTTCTTAATGTCTCGCAATACAGTCCTTGATAACGGAAACAAAAAGATGCATGTATCTGTCATTTTCTAATGACCGTTAATTGTTTATACACATATAACGTGACATGTCAAAAACCAATTACCGAACGTCAGAGAGTGACAAAAGTATTAAAAACCACTGAAATACGTGCATACTGGATCCGGTATCACGCATGCTGAGAGAGAGAACGCTCGGGGCGGTTTCTCTCTCTTTCTCCTTTGGACATTGTACAGTCTCTGTCAACAGTTAGTATCGAGAGTACATATGTTCAATTGTAATGACAGCAAAATTCAGTATGGTTGTGAATTGTAACTTTAGCTCAATCTGCACTTGACATGCCAAGGTTGCAATAAAGAAAGGCGGTTGATCTCCCCAAAGACAAAGATGAATAGAAAATACCTGGCACGCACCGACGCAGCATATTCTTATCGCAGTACGCCTTTCAGTATGCATATATTTCAGTGTTGAAAACTATACCGCTCCCTTTCTACCAAACTAAAGGTTTCATGTATACTTTGAGATAACTTTCCAAAATTCAGTATCGAGTCAAATACGTTAGTTTCTCGTTATAGGAAAAAAAATGTAGTCATATTTACAGGCTTTAACGAAAAGCAAGAACTGAGACTAAAATTGGAAAAATTGAAAATGCTAGAAAGAGACAGATTACGAACGTAAGATAATATATTGGTATAAAGAACACCTGACTCGCTGCAGTTTGAGTAGCGAAGACGCGCTGTTAACCTGAAAGGAACATGTTCTATAGAATAAAATAAAATCGTGGATAGGATCAACTTTGGAAAAATAAAAGACAAACGTGTTACCCTTATTCCATCGACAGATATGCTCCTTCTTGCAAGGAAGGACATTTTGGATACTGCTGCTGGGATTTCACAATGGCAACTAACCACGACTAACTACAGGACACAACTACGGAAGAACAAGAGATCCCTACCAATCCCTGCTACTGTAAATACGAATCATTTGGCTACGTGACTATGGGCCTAACTTTATCCTTGTCAGCCTGCGGTTACGTGTGAGTAAGCTCACACGTCAGACTTTGCTCCGCAAGTCGCATGAATCGGTCGGTTCGTTTCGATTCTTGCGAGTGTGCGTATGCATCTACGGGCATCCATTGGCATCCATTGGCATCCATTGGCATCCACGCGCTGCTTTGCGCGTCTTTTACCCCTTCTCCTTTGTTGTTAGTCGAACGTCAACGGCGCTAGCGTCGGCTTTATTTTCCCGTAAAATAGGAAGTTTTTCGAGTTGTCTACTTGTGATTCAGTTGATATTTTCTGTGGGAAAGAACTCAATGCGAAGAATATTGACTGACAACGTGGCGGGAAAAATTGTCGCAAGGTGCCTTTTCTTACTGTGAAATGTAATAAGTGTACAGGAATCTACAGAACGGAATCGGAGTATCATCAATCACTTTGAGGTTAGGATTGCGTGGCGGGCGTCTTCTTCGACGGCACTGATATCCTGGTTGATTGGGTGAAGAAGAGTATAAAGAGAAGAGGACATTGATATTCTAAGGATATTCATGATAGACAGTGATATATTTGCATTGGGGGAACCATTGAGAGTGATGATATCTATACGATCAAGGAACAGCCTCTGCTGACCTCATCCTTACAACATCTTCGTGGTATGGTCCCATCCTGGCTAGTACAAGGGGGCTAATCATGTGAGTAATCTTCATTGTCGAATAAAAGAAAAAATTGTGGTATTAGGAAAATTGTATTTATGAAATGTCAAATACACATGATCAATACCTACGGTTTATAGGGCAGATAAAGATGATGATATGGGCCCTGCCACGGAGATGATAGTTAACGAATTCGACGACGAAAGAACTTTGGATGAAGAGGAAGCTCTCGAAGGCAGTGAAGATTCACACAATGAATTGTCCAATTTGCAAAAGGTGTGTAGTAGCACTTGAAGTTAATGCGTTCTTCTCTAATCGATGAAAACTTTTATTCTGACTCCAGGAAGGTGATATGCCCCTAAAAGACTTGCTTGCGATGTATGGGTATACAGATCCCTCCACGGAAAATTCCAATAGCTCTGATCGCATGATACTTCCGCCAGGAGAAGCGGAGGCGGAAGCCCAATCGTCGGATAAGGGTGACGTCGATGCGGACGCCGATGACGACGACGATGCCGATCCTATGAGCAACGAACCGGACCTCAAGCAATTTTACACAGAAATGGTAAAGGGCGAAGAGGCCGACGGTGTCGATGGCGAAGGCGTAGGAAGTGTCGGCGGTGGTTCCTCCAGATTACTCCGAAGTGTGTCGCGACCTCAGAGCGAAGAAGAAGAGGACGATTGCGACTACAGTCCGGACGAGGAGGAATGGAAGAAAACAATAATGGTCGGTAGTGACTATCAAGCAGCCATTCCAGAAGGCCTTTGTCGATATGACGATGCCCTACCTTATGAAAATGAGGATAAAATGCTCTGGGATCCGAGCCACATACCTGAAGAGGAAACTGAAGAGTTTCTAGAGCGAGCCCAGTTGCCAGCAGTCAAAGGGAATTCGTTGCCTGCTGGATCTCATGTCAGAGACGATGAACAGGCTCTGTACCTACTTCTACAATGCGGATACAATCTCGAAGAAGCCTTAAGAAGACGTAGAATGAACGTTATTCCACCTACAGATGCTGTAAGTCTATGGTCCGAGGAAGAGTGTCACAATTTCGAGACAGGGTTACGTAGCTATGGCAAGGACTTTCATCTGATTCAGAAGAATAAAGTAAGTAAGGAGAATGAGAAGTAAAAGTTAAAATGGGAGCATTGTGCTTACACCAACTGACCTTCAGGTGAGAACAAGGTCCGTTGGTGAACTAGTACAGTTCTATTATTTGTGGAAGAAAACGGAGAGGCACGATATATTTACGTACAAAGCTCGGCTGGAGAAGAAAAAATACGCCCTGCACCCTGGTATCACGTGAGTATCTTTTCCAGTGCAGCCTTCACGTCCATCCCGGTTATCCGCTTCCCTACGCATTCTCCTTCGAAGCCCATCATTCTATACCTGAACGCAACCAGAGCCTGGAAGGTAGAAGGTGACGGAATTATATTATGTAAGCAGGGACTATATGGACCGGTTCCTCGAGGAACAAGAAGGAGTGCGAGATCGAAGTAGTTCCCCAAATATTCACTGTTTACTCTATGGCGACACCAAGAGGCAGAGGTCCAGTGCCAGTCTAACGAATCCAGAGGAAACGAAACTGATGGAATCCTGGGACGGTGGAGGAGCTATCGATCCTCTGGCAGATCTCAACAGTCCGCCTCCACCTTCCGTAACAGTTAATTCAAATTCTTTACCGGCGTCCGGGACGACGCATCACCTGGACTACACGACCCACGTGATTCGCGAAGGAGCCGCCGAGGGTAACACTGTCTGGACGACGACGACGACCCATTCGCATACGAACAATCACGTCGCTTCAAGCAATATGGAGACAAATGAGTCACCTTCGCCCGAGAACATCTTACCGCATTTACCTCCTTAGCGCCGAGACTCTCCTTTCATTTTGAAGATTAGACATCGTACGTTGCATAAGATAACTACCACTACCATCGTAACGCATAATATTCGTTAACACTACGGATTATATTTTTCTACTGTATTATAATTATCGATCGTTCGGTGAATGTGCGTAGATCGGGATGAGCTCGTTGATGGGGCCATGCATGAATGACTTCTATAGTGAATCGATACGATCAGAGTTATATTATATATATATATATATATATTATACATATTATATATTTGACTAGAAGAGGGATGGATGTTATAATTACGTTTTCACCTCTGGACAATTCATATTTACTTTAAAACAGGACAGCGAGTTGCCCTAAATATTTTATGTTTAATTTGACGACACTATTTTGTTAGAGATAAAATAGAAAATTGATTTTAAAAAAATGTATGCTAGCGAACGTAGCATGTAATGACACATCTTGGACAGATAGTTGGTAGGGGTGAAAACTTGTTATACGAACAAGAATAAAAGGGATCGTAACGAGGATGTCGTTCATTTGGCCCTTGCAAGAGGATAGTTTGTATGGTACTAAAGGGAGAAAGTATAGGGTACTAAATGTGTAAGAATATAGACTTGCTGCACATTTTATTGTTCGGTCGATATGATCTTTCGTAAGAGCTCCGATAAATGGATTAAACGAAAGTCTTAACGAAGTAATGTATATTTAAGAATTGTTGCCAATCTTCCTATCATTTCCGTAATTTTACATCGCTCAAGTTTACGATTCGCCCAATTTTAAAGCCGCATCGAGATCCCACGTTAAAACACGTGGTTACATCGGAAACTATCATTAATCACTTTAAAGAGCATCCGGACTCTTAGTTTACGAAAAACAATCGAGAAAATATTACCTCGACGCTCCAATAATAGCAGAAAATTTGATATCCTTATCCGTACTACGTCGAATCCGGCGAGTCATCCACCGACTTCAACAATTTATTCATCAATGGTAAAAATTGTACGTTACTGAAATCTACATTAAAACCACCTGTAGTGATGATATCTTCGTCGAGCCTCTGTTCCATTTTTGGGCTGCCATTTTGAGGAAAATCGTCATGACTCAATTGGCAAACTGGAACCTTCGTTACGGTACTGTCTTCGCGAAGTCTTGCAGGGAGTGGAGGATCCTCGTCCTTGGCCTGTACCGTTTTCGTGATCTTAGCACTAGGGTCCACTAAAGATCCCTTCACCTGCCATTTGTCCGATGTGCCCTGATGGTCCAGGAAGTCGAAGAAGACTCCCATCTCCGTGGTTATTTCCCGGGCTATCAATTGCCTGTCGTGCATCGCAAATCTGAGGTTCTTCACGCCTTCAAGCGCCTGGCAGAGTAGCAACATGAGATTGACCTCCAACGCCAACCTGGTATTATTTTCTTCCATGGAAGCGAACCAAGGATTACTGGGTTTTGAGGTCTGATGGCTGACCGGACTGCCGCTGCTCTTTGAAATATTCCTATTGCTGGGAGCTAGTGCGGTGGCGCGGGACAGGATGGTGTTCTCGCAGATGAGGGGATCGTAAGGTCTTTTCACTAATCTGGGATTACCGAGAAAAGGTGGGGCCATGTCGAGGTCGGTCACGTAACCAGACAGTCTCGCTCTGTGAAGTGCTACTGGATTTGGCAGCTTCTTCATATCTCCCACGGGAACTTTTTGAGTAGTCTCCAGAGCTGCGCGTTCCCACTCCCGCTTGGCAGAATCCTGATTGTCGTCCTTACTGAAGGAACTCGTCGTGGATATTACTGTCGAGCGCGAATGCAGAGCTTGTGTAAATAGTTGAGCTGAACTGATAATCGTGCCGTAGGTCAGTCTGGGACCGCAACTCATGCTCATCTGGGGTGGACCGAAATTCATATCCGCCATTAGTGTATATTCAGGATCTTCGATGTATATCGTATCGATCAAGGTGTTCAGCTTTGGACAAAATCGTATAAAACTTTGCGCACACGCTGTGTTAATCACTATAAGCTTATTCACGAGAAGCTTCAATTCGCCACTGGGTAATCTTTCATCGCAGGACTGCAACTCCTCGGGACTCTCCACACTTATGCCGTCGATTATGAACTTCAGGATTCTGGGACGTAATAGAAGATTGACGGTACTATCGTACGCGAGGTACATACATTTCTGAAATGATCAGGTTATCTTTTTAAATATATTCAGCATATAAAGGAAACAGGTTATCTTTGCCTGGTGCTATCAGCTGCGAATTACTTACAATAAGAGTTTCCCGTACGTTTGGCTGCACTGAATTCCAAATAACTGGATGTACTGCCAAAGAAGAAGCGAGAGCTACTAAACTCTGTATCAAGTCAGCAGCCAATGGATCAGCTGTGTGTCTCAATAAGGTTGACACTTCCATTAGTTGATACTCGTGTGAGCCCAGAAACATCACTATGGCCGAAGCGTAAAACGTACCGGCTTCGCCGATAACGAGCCCCGTAAGTAATTCAAGCCCCAGGGTGTACAGCGGCCACCAGTCTTGGCATCGCCAGCGGCTACCATTGAAATCCTATGAGAGAGAGAGAAGCAAAGGTGATTGGCAAAGAGCTAGTAACCAAAAAAACAGCAATATCTTACATCGTACAGAGAATTGAGCATGCTGTTCCCAAGATCCGCTGGTGGGATCAAGTTCAGCCACAATTTAGCAATGGAATCCTCATTGAGCAAATGAGAATTATACGGTGACCTCGCCACTACTCCTAAAGCAGTTAGGGCAGCTCTGCTAAACTTGAAGTAACAATGCCGTTGCAGAGTGAGTCCCACGCAGGACATTAATTCCGGAATCATCTGTCGCAACTGCATACAGGATGCTCTACGGTGTTTCGAGTGCTCCACGTGCAACTGAAGCAGCTGGGTGACCATACTTATCGCCAAGGTAGCAGGAATGCAACCCCTTGCTGCCCGAAGAGCTGCCGTACTGTTATCCATTCCCTTTTCAGCCAATTCACGTTGAGCACGTTCTTGGTCATTCGCAGCTTCCTTAAGTTCACCCAATTCAGTCGTAGCCAAGACGCTAGAATATCCCAAAAGATACTCCAACACTGCAACATCTTCTGCAAGAGTACTACGGACCAACTGTATGCATGCTACTAGCAACGATATCAGTGTCTGTCTCAGCGGTTTCCCATATTCTGGATAAGACTGAACGATCTTCTGTATCAGATCCACCAGTTTAGTTTTGAAATCTTGAGAAACGCCGATGCAGTGCAACTTCCAGGCCGAGACGCATCTTAACGATAGCGATGCGAGGAGGAGCAAAACTTTTCCACTGCACGGCTGGTCTATGTGCTTTGATAAACTGTCCAGTGCAAGATTGGTTATCAGTTGAGCCTGAGGTAGGTGGATAGGAAAACTTTTGCAAATCTTCTCGTCGGTCAGTGTTACGATAAAATGATACCAGGACTCTAAATTAACTTCGTAAAGTGGACGTTCGGATCTTCTTCGGTCTATCGATCTGTCAAGTAACTCTTGTGGACATTCTTCGGGAATTCCATCTAGTACGTATCTAGCCAGACACTCAAGATACTTCTGATTCTTATCGATAAGTTTTTTAAGGTTTGCTGAGAAATCACTTTCCGGCAATGGACCCTTGAATAGTTCCAGCGTGATAATGTCGATCAATTGCGAGTATCCTCTGGTGTTTGGTATCAACTCCCGGAATAGCGAGGCGGTTAGATGAGTCCAGAAATTAGTTCTCTTGCGAAAGTAATTTACTAAAATTTCATTACGATGGTACCACATGGCATGGAAGAGGCCCATGGTACTGTTGTACAGTTTGTCATCAATGATGTCCTCCTCGTTGTAAATTCGCTTGAGGTATAGATCCAAAAATTGGCTGCAGCCCTGCGTAAGAAATTCGTCGGCAGGACGTGGAAAGATTCTCTTGCGTTCAGCCTGATGCATTATATTGAACAAAGCCTCGGTCAATCCCGGTTGTCTTTCAAGGCACACGGCAACCAATTCCAATATGGCCACCTTGACTTCAGCCGAGCAGGCCGGCGACATTAATCTCGAAGCGAAAGTCTCCCGTATAGCAGTGCCATCCATGCCCATGCAGACCAGCAAAGACATTGAGAATCCTTCGGCGAATTTCTTTAACAGTCGCACAGCCATCGCTTGCAAAGAGGGACTGAACCAGACGTAAAGATAGTTCACTATGGTGGGAACTATCAGGAGTCCGTTTGGTAAGCACGGTGATGTGTATAAGGCAATTTCTAAAGGCGATCGTTCTTCCAGTCCTAAGCCAAGGCTCTTTCTGAACATCAATAATCTGTTGACTATCGATAATGCCAACTGAACGCTCTTTATTATTTTAAAACCCTTTCCGCTTATCCAATCCGTTTCCGTAAGCATTTTATTCTGCAAGGCACGTTCTCCAGTTCGAACCAGTGTCAGTAAAGCGTGTCTAGGCTCCAAGTACAGAAGACTATACGCGACTATCAGTTGTAATTTATTTCGAATGTCGTCCTTTGGCAAATTCGAATCCAAAGCATAATGAAGGCAGAACATACTTTTGAGCCACAAGTTGATTCTTTCGGAATCGGATGTGAAATACCAAGAATCCATTTTCGGTAGGACTCCCTGCAAGAGGAAGACCATTCCTGGAATCTCAACGGTGTACATGGCTTCCTTGTTGTGCTTGATGATTAAATAGTTGGAGAGAACATCCAAATATGCAGTCAGAACAGGATACGAATGCTCAATGGTCTCGATGCCAGATAACCAAGATGCTATCAGCCCGCCGTCGAATGAAACAGCCTGTGCGAATTCGGTGGTTCCTTGATTACAATTGTTGAATCTCGGATATACTTCGGTGTGCATCCGGGATAAAATATCTTCTGGATACTTGAGTATGAGCTTGGACGATATACAGATGCATTCAGCGACAATTTTATAAATATTTATAGGAAGCATCGGATAAGAAAATCTATTGATCACCTCAAAGCTCAGTTCAGTAGGGATAACCATACTCTGAGATATTTCAGTGTCAGTTTTTAAAAGTGTTTCCAATAATTTGAATCCTTGCCAAACGTGCTCAGGCAAATGCATCTTCGCGTCGCTCACGTTTACGATGCCCGTGCCCGCCTGAGAGAAGAGTTGTTCTATCTTGTGATGAAACACGTCCCAGTAATTAGCTTTCGTACGCCAAATAATGATGTCCCACTCGCTCGATGACTCGATCGTTTCGTGATCACACCCCGCAGGAATAGTGAAGTTATTCCTATGTATCGTGCACTCGCGCTCGTACGGTTTTATAGGTTTGTTATGATCGCGGTATCGTGAACACTGCAATGTCACTGACGGCAAATCATCTAGTTCCGCTAAAATCTGAAAAAAGAGACAATCAATTTTGGACTTTTGCTGCGATCAATAATCGTTCGGAGAATCGATTATATTGGGTGACCCACTTTTTTGGCGCTTGAATTAGATGCCGATGCTAGTCCAGTTGCAAGAGCTGTCAGCGGTTCGAATTTACATGGAAACAGTTCAACGGCACATTTATACAGTGACCATAAACCATCTTGTTCCTGTTCTTTCCAGAATCTTTCAGCAGTTTCTGGATACCTGAGCACCGACGCGACAGCGTCGAATACGCCGTTCAGGGTGCCGATTCTGTCCTCCTCGAAGAAGGTGCAAAGGGATCTTAAAAGATTGTAGACGCAATTTCTCACTACCATTGCATAGTGAGTATCCTCCTTGATCATCTCGCTATCCATTAACTTTTTAAGGTAATGGAAGACTCCAAGCTGTATTGCGCGGATGCCAAATACTCGGAAACTATTCAATGTGTCTGGGCTGTCTGGCTCAATCGTGTAATTCGCTAGCATCCAAGCAAGTAATAATGGTCCGTCGTGTGGAGAACTGTCCCGGACACATTTATGTTCGAAAAAGTCGCGCATACTGCTTCGCACTCCTTTTACCCATTCGTCCATATTGTTGCTAAAGAAGACGTTAAAATTGTTGTACTTTTATCTCATGGGATTTTGAAAAATTGGTACTTACTGTTTAGTAACATCTAATCCTACCAGTAGCAATGCCACTTGGCTGTATTGTATTTCTTCTAATTTTTTTGCAACTGCTTCCTTATCCTCGTAACTTTTTGTAGTTATGAGGCGTCGTGGTTCACCCTAGAATTTTGAAATTTCTGTATAAGCCGTGGATGGAATTTGGTGGATTAGCTCAACTATGGAGGTAATGAGCCTTACGCTGATGCTTCCATATAATTTGTTGAATTCATTGTCCGGCACGTGAATATCATCAAGAATAATTGTGAATATATGCAGCAATTCTCGCATCTCTATTAAACTATTATTATACAGCCGATGCAAATGTTCGTCAGTAAATAATTGGGACTTGACGGGTGGATTTATGAACTTTAATGCCTCGATTTGACTCTGAACAGATTTTAGTAAATTTCCAAGAAGAACTTCGTCAAAAAATTTGATGAACTGCTTTTGGTACGGATGCCTCTTATTGTCACGGTACTCCACCATGAGTTTCAAACATTTGACGAGCGTGATTCTTTCAGAGTAATAAAAATTCCAAATGTCTTCTATCAATGTTTTTACAGCAGCATTATCAACAAGTTGCGAGGCAAATGTCTCTGCACAATTTCGATACTCATAGAGCATGAAATTGCAGACCAAGTCCCATGTTATCCGAGCATCCAAATTCTAAAACCAAGAAAACTATACATTTTTCATCCTGTAGATATCTACTAATTTAAAATAAAAATATAACAAAACACTGACCAATAGAGGAGCAAGTTTTCCTAACAGATCGTACATTCGAGGTGGAGGGTCAGTCTTATAAACATTTTGTAAAGAGGACTCTGAATATTTCTTAAAAAAGCTTAATCCACTCTGTAGCAATTCAGTGGCATTTTTTATTTCATCCTCAACAAGGTCTTTATCACAACGGCATGTTGTTCCTGATATCACTGACCATAGACCTTTACAGTAGCTGTGTACAAAAACAATTATTTTATTCATAAATATCAAAAAAAGGGTTAACCTTCGAAAAAAATATTCTCATGGTACTGCAATTACAATCATAAAAGTAATAAAATTCTTTGCTTTACTTACGGCAAATAGCCCATCGGTTCTACTTTCATTTTTAATAATACTCCGTTGTCCTAATTTTATTTCAATCTGTTAAACCCACAGCATGCACTTATGATGCATTTTGAAGAATAATATACAAACTGCCTAACCTATATCTCGAATTAAGAAGGGAAAACGTAGATGGCAGGTAAATAGATTTAACGGTTGTTACATGTGCCGCGTAACACTATGCGCATGCTCAAAGATGGAACAAAGAACAGCAGTTCAAGCTCTTCACCTACAGCGTTTCACTTCCAGTCTCTTCTTTTTGGTCCAGTAATACTGATGTAAAATTACAAAACTGCAAATGAATTTTCAATATCTAAAACAAATATTTTCGATACTGTTCAAGTTCTGACTTACTCATCAATTTCTAGATGTTATTCCAATAATACAACTTCTCGTTACAATCTAATGAAAATACAGCTCATGCATATGATCGATCGATCATTAATTAATGGTGATTAGAAATTAAAATACAGTATCACTACCCATAGTATCGTTAGTTTTATTCAGATCAGTTAATAAGTTAAAATAAGGAGAGCTTTGTAAAGTATTATTCGTTGCATTTTATTACGCTTTATCTCGACACATACATGATTATATCAAGCAGAAAAGAATGATCCACTGTCAAATCTACTAAATCATGTTTCAAAAAATCACTGGCAGTAATTCGTGAGAACTTGAAGACCGGAACCAATTGCATATTGAAGGCCAACTTCCTCGGAAGTGTCTGGACGTCAAACGGAGATGGCAGAAGACACTGGCGACAATTGTACCGAGTAGTTTTCGTGTAGCAGCATAGTAATTAAGCCGTGGGAACTCCGTGCAATGCGAAAGCACACCGCATTGCTAAATAACCGACATCTGGAAACGATTTTCATGCCATAAAATGTAGGTAGGTACCTGCCATTCGGAAGAGCGGGTGTCTCATAAGTCATAAAACACCTTCAGCGATTATGATATACATATTTTTCGAAGGCCTACATGGCTCGTATAAAATTTTTTTTAAAACGTAATACATTTTTTTTTCAGCCTCAGCATCAATTCTAATGGAGTTCGAAGAAAGACCAAGTTACCCTATCAAGAAACACAAACCTATCTCAGGAATACGTGAAACGTCCTGGACATAATATTCGTTCGCAAATTCAAAGCAGGGATTATGATTCGCGAGATTACAATTAGATAAACATATCTTTTAAAGATGCAGCCATCTCTCGGAAACTTACTCCTCTTCGTTTCTCTAAGAAAGTAAAATGAGTTGGTAACGGACCCTGAGATAATTATTGCGAAGAGACCTAGCCAGAATTATTGGCCAATCAGGAAGACTCGCCTACAAGATTCTGTAGATGGACCATCTTTCAATGCCACTTTTTTCATCTGCCTTCTATCTAGAATCGGTACATCCGCCTTGACATAGGCTTTGGATCCAAGTGGTCCAGGTCTCTGCATGGATGTGGTTCATGGCTCCGAGGATTCCTGGGAGTAGAAAGTAAAGGACAAATAAGAAAGAGAAGGATAACGGGGTAAAAGCCGACAAGGGATGCTGAATAGGTACATAACATGAAAGAGGGGTGTGGCTTTGGATGCCTGACCTTTCTCCCCCTTCTCTGGTAAGTTCAACCAATCGGGTTGGAAGGCGTTATTTCCCCTCCACTCGATACAGCCAGTGTAGCTTCTCTCTTCTTTTACATAGAAACCTGGCACGCGCATATACAGCGATGGATACACAATGCCACTGCTGTACCAGAAAGAGAACGAGAGAGAAAGAGAGAGAGAGAGAGATGGGTAAAGGATTCTCGTAGAGTGAAAAAGAGAGAGTGTGATAAAGAGTGGAACTGGTGGGACTTCACTGGGCTGGCAAGGTGTTGCTCTGTTCTCGGCGGGGAGTCCAGCGTGTACCGTGCACCCAGTTATACCTAAATGCCTACGGCACTGTTTAATAGTACACACGTGCAGTTTCCTAATGAATAAAGTTTACGAGACCACCTTAAAAATTGGACCCGCCTCGTGAAAGCATCGAGCAAATTACGTTCATCACGAGGTACACGCTGCTCGATACTCATCGGGAATATTCTCGTTCGTGAAAATCTTCATTAACGAATTTCGGATTATTTTTGTTCAGGCTTCGATGAGATAAACGTGCGAATAGACTCTTCCACAGTTCGCCTTTACCTTTTCGGATTTTATATTCGTTCCCAGTGGCGACTTAGGACGCCGTGAGACGTTCACGCGTTCTCTAATACGCGTCTTCTTGTTTCTGTCATTCGACGCTTCCGATACCGTTAGAAAGAGAGGAGAGTAAATAAACGAGTATTGGGGTAGATTAGGTTTAATAAAATTGCATAATGTTTCTTTGAAATCGTCGCTTGACGTATGTCAGACGAGAAGAATCATGATGTAGGTTAAATTGGTGAATCTTCGTTGAACAATGTAACGATCGGTCGGTCGTTCAATCGTTGGAGTATCCGACGGCACTTTTCCGAAGTCGACGAATGTACGAATGGTACGATTTGAGAAGCCAGTAGAGTTTAAAAAGTGTCGAAAAAAAGAATTGATAGCACCACCGTCGGGCATGTGGAAGGAATTAATATTGGGCAATCAGGGTGAGAGGCTCTTGTCAGAAAGCACCCTTGAAAATCCATCCCCAGGACTTTATTGCCTTACATAAAAAAAAGAAAGGCGACATGTCCGATCATTCGTGAGAACAGTGGCGATTGCGTAATATCGAAAAACTATAAGTCTAATTGAATTTGAAGATAAAGTATGTGTCCGATAAATCGAATCGCGACACAAACGACATTCTTGGTGTTCGATCTGAAGAACATGTGCGTCCGTGTTCATTACGATGAATAGGAGACTTCCCAGTGCCGAAGCTGCGACGAAGGAGTTCTAAGAAGAAATCCATGAAGCATTGTGTAACTAGCATCATCAAGGTTTGTCAACAAAAATATTTATTTATAACACTGGTTGCGAGTGTCTCGAATTATTTGGACATGCCGCCGCGACAGACGTCTTTAAGTTTTCTATTGTTTGACGCTTAGGTTACTATATTAGTATATGCTATAATAATCGCTTGAGAAGATCCAGCACGAATTCAGGAACGAAGGGGCAAGTCTGATCAGAGAACAGGGTGTATAGTCACGTCCGATAGCTATTCGCAAAGCCCGAGACAACAGAGACTGTTCCTCAGTCTACGGTTGGCCTTAAATCCATAAGGACGCTCAATCGCGTTACAGGTTATGTTTCGCATTCACGTCATATTGTAACGTGCACTGTCAACCCGCATCGATAGATTCGATAAGCATATTCCATCGATATCTAACGTCGATATCTCAGATATTCCTATGAGAATCTAAGCAAGGTGTTCGGGTAATGAATTGATACAGTGTGAGAAAAAATCTCAAGTTACTCACAGTCGGTCGTGCGATGAAGATGGGGTGGAGTTCTGGTGGAAGTTTATGCGTGACCTTAGACCGGGAATAGAACAAAAATCATACCTTTGAGTTCAAGGCGGAATGTTTTCGTGAATCGAAGGAAAAATTGTGCATCGTGGGATGAAGTGTAAGTAGAAATGTTCCTACAGGAACGGACGTCGTTTCGAGATCGAGAGAGACATTCCGGGGAGTCGATTTGATGTGATGTGTCGGCGAAACGAGCGGCGTACAATTTTTCGAAGGGAACAACTAAAACTTCAAAAAGTCAGACGACAAAGGAGTATCTAACGAGTGTGGCAATGTTTACCTTGCATTTCTTCTACCGTGCGTTAATTTCTTCTGTCCACGTATTCTCGACGAAGCTTGCACTGTCTCTGAGTGCCATTCGCTGTCATTTTGGTCGCATTCAAATTTCAAGTGTTCCTACGTTCACGAATCAATCGCCAACGCGACAGCACGCATAGAGCAAGGGAGAGAAAGAGAGAAGGTAACGAGACACGGTATAAGCTACAGACCACACACACACAGACACACAGTTGTAACACGATCCAGAATGAAGGGATGCTGGCAAATTGTTCTATCGCAAGTACAGAGTAAAATCTCTTAAAACGCCCGCATTAGATTTCTCCCTCTTATAAAAGGTAAGGAACCCTTTCATTCGTTTGCATACGTATTTTTCTTCTGCACCCTCGGCAAGGTCATTTCTATGATGCTGCAACTATTTCCCTAGAATGTATCTTCGTTTCCTTCAGGATACGTTGCATGTGTCTTCTTGGAACAGCGGAGGCGATAATTTCGAGCAAGGTAAAAGTCAAAGTTCGGAGATAGATTGAATGGCAGAACGATATACTCTATTTCGAGGTTAGAGTCTTTGCCGTTTAAGCAGTTTAAAGGAGACAGAAGGAAAGTAAATAGACGCGTAACGTGCTAAAACAGCCGTAAAGAGGCGTGTCGCTTCCTAAACTCATTTGTACCGCGTCCCTTAAACGTGATCCTTCCGTATCCTGACACGACACCCTTCCCAGGCTACGGGACTTACGAAACTGGAAGAAAACTTATACGCCAATGCAGCTGTCACGCGCGTGTACATTGACAGTGCTTTTTCAGGCTCGACTTTTTGCCACCGAGCCTGCTCTTACCAGGGATCTCTGTCTTGCGTATTTACAAACTTTTTTTTCCCGCTCCTGTAATACCAGTTCTTTGCCTTTCCTATCATAATTTATGCGACAAGTCAGTATCCTCGACGCTCGTGAACGGCGCTCTCGCGACGCATCTATCCCTGGTGTAAAATTAATCGTCGAAAAAAAAATTTAGCGTGACCCTCAACGAATTCGTTAGAGAGCCTAAATCCTTTCTGGATCTTTTAGCTGAAATAATTGGTGAATGGGCCGCTTTCGCGTACTAATAATAGTGAGTTTGTAATGGCAATAGCGGTAATCGAACGAGCCGCCATGGGGGCACGGCTTACGACATCCTGGCACGTGCGTAAACAGCTCTTAGGTAATTCGCGGAGTGCTCTCGAAATATCCAGATTTTTATGGGAAATTCCGCGATGGGGGTTTCGAGTACCGAGAATATTTTTACAAGACCAAAAGTTTTGTCTTGAATCACTATTGTGTACTATATGTGGCGCTAATGCGTTTTAGTTTTCCTCTGTATGCATATATATACTTATGTGTGTATATATATATTCTTCTCGATCGAATCCAGTCGGGTCAATCTTGCGTGTGAACGTAGCCATAACAAGCATCCAAGAGTTTGGAGGAGGTAAAGCCTCATCTATGTGAACGTGTGTCGAGGTTTGTTGAAATTTTACGGTGTGACCGCGCGACACAAATCAGGGCTGTCAGCGTCGATAAAACTGAGGCCCATAGCCTTTTAAGAATGCAACAACAAAGAACAGAGGAAAACATAAATTTCGTATAAGTTACCATCGATGCTTATACGGATATACATAACGATAGAGATACAAAGCTGCTCATTGTTCAATCAAAATAAAATACTTTGTCGATCCGATCCATTGATTCAGTTCGATTTTCCTTCGATGACTTTACCACGTGAACTTTCCCGTCTCGAAGACATCAGAGAAACCGCTACCGCACAGCTGCGCTTGCTGTTGTTTCCTTGGGTCAATAAGTCAAAATTCAAAAACGTTCCGACACGTGTACCAACATGAAATTTGATATGAACTCTCGTTTTTCTCTCCACAGTGATCGTCCGCAATCAATATTAATTTCCCAATCGAATTCACCTGAAACGAAATATCTCAAGATTGTCTTTCCTGTACCCCGTATCATGCATATCCCTCTATGGCGTTTGCCACAGGGATAATAAACAGTTTAAAGGGACTGCCTAAAAAAAACTAGGGAAAAATCCAAGTGTCCGATTGGGGGATTTCGTGGGCTTCGGTTCTGAGAAGACTTTCCATACGTGCGAACCCCACATGGTTAAAAAGAAGCGAGTGAGCGACTAGGGAGGGGGAGGGGATATCTGACACTCAGATGTCGACTCGAGACAGACTTTAGTTTTACTGAAGACGGCCGTAAGTTCTTCAGTCCTTGAATCGCAGCCATAACCGATGCCGTTCGCGGGTCGAGAATGAGATTTTGAATTTTCCGAAATTTCCGCCGGCAGGATGTATCGACGAATGTGTTGTTCGGCGCGTGACGCAATTTACGTTTTGGCGTAAAGCGAGCAATGCGCCTTTCAATTGTGCTTCGAGTGAGTGAATAAAATCGCAAAGGCTGTCATGAAACGTAAGTGAAAATTGTCTCTACTCATTGACATCGGGCGATACACGTGCATACCCTCCTATATAGATATAATAAAATGACAAAGAGTGTGAAATGTAATCTTTTCGGCTGTGGGACTCGGAGGGTGGTCATTTCGGAATGAGAAAAATCATAAAATAATAGAACGAAGCGAGAGAGAGAGAGAGCGAGAGAGAAAGAGAGTGATGTCAGGAGAAAATAAAAAGCAAGTCCTCCTTTCGTCACGGACTGCCCTTATGGCCCACACGGACCTCGCAGTCCCTAAGCCGCGCGGGATACAGAAAATTTCGCCAAGGTCCCTTTGTGAGACCCGCGTTGTGTCCCTTCCGAGGGAACTCGAGTTCCTCGTTATTTGCGATCAGTCCACGCGAAGTTAACGGCCGTCGCGAATATTATTCCCATAGGTACTATACTCTCGACACCCTTTCGATTCGCATGCACTTTTTTTTTTTGGGGTTCATCACACCTTTATCAATTTGACTGCACATCCCTTGGACCGTGCGTAGTGACGCACAGTGGTGTGTACCGTAGATTATATTTCTATCCTCGAATAGTTTTAGGTTAAAAAAACAGCTAAGAGTTTACGGGCTAAAAAGTGACAGGCAATGATCAACCCCCTCGTGTCCTGCAAGAGTTGGTCCTGGGTGAAGGACCTACCGACCTCGACCACGCGCATATTTTCTCGGGTAGCGTCACCAGTTCTCGCAGGCTGTGCAAAAGTACGTTGTGGTTGACGATGCTTCGTCAGCATAACACATCCTTGTTATCGGAGTGGCGTCCAAGGTTACGTTGCTGCTTATACTCGCCATGCGCGGTTCGATCAGCGTCGACACGCTGAGCGTCTTGGGAAAAAAGTCCGATCGAGCAGAAGGTAGTCGGACGATCGCGATCAGACCTGGTGCAGTATTTTATCTGTATAACGTGGCCGACTTGCTGTGACCTAATTCCATGGAACGATGACACAGTGATAGCGATAGTCTTGAAAATCAAAGGGGGATAGGGGGTCATTTTGCCCGTGGTAGAAAGTATATAGACGAACTGGTGGAATATCAATGGCGAGTCTAATGGCCCAGGTATAAGAGTCCATTGCCAATATTATCTACGTCAATAAATTCTATTTGATCGTTTCCCAGCAATAGTTACGTATTAGACGGTTTACGAAGGAGCGATCTTCAAGGTGTTCCTAGGAGTTTAGCTGTCGGTTGTCTGTAAAGCGTATAGGACGGTACGGAACGTGAAATTGAGCCGCGAGTCGACTGATATATAACACGGGGTCAAAGGTCGGGAGCGTGGAGGTGATAATAAGTCGTAAAGACTGTGAGACGCATCGGGAATGCGTGAAACGTCTACTCCTCCTACCCTTCGGTCTAAGTAGAAAGCCGGTGCAGTTGCCATGGATACGCAGTCAGGATCATTGGATGATCATTGAAATTATTAAGTCATGTTCAGGTTACCGTAATGATTTTATTGATCTTATAGAACGTTCGGAAAAAATCATAAATATCGGATCGATCGATTCGCCGATCCGCTGATTATATCCAAGTCGATGCCGTGCCAATGGTTTCAATGCTCGCCAGAATCGGTCAAGTGTTCGTTCTGGACAAAAGCCAAGCTATAAAACAACGGCGCGTTAGTCGCGCCCTTAATCGGCAGGTCGACTCGGCTCGAATTATGGCCTAATAACGTACGTTAATGCCCAGGATACAAGGTACGCGCCTGGGATCCCATTTACCAGCTGCACAACGTCGCTCCGCTTTATTTCCTTGAGGCGCGTCGCCATGTAGAGCGACTCTGGTACGCCAAAGGTACGTTTCACTGGTGCCCGCGTACGTTGCCGTACCGCATCGATGCCTCACCGGGGCGCATGCACCGTGGACGAAGGAGGACGTCAGACGTTGACATCATCCAGCTGGGAACGTGCCCAAGTACAAAACATCTACTAGGCTAATTATCCATTTTTGCACGGAATTATCGTGAACGGCGAAGATAGCTGTATTCAAGCGAGAAACTCGCCAGCTAATAATGACAAACTTTGACATTCATATATATGTATTCTCGCGAGCTGTATATATTAAAAGTCTTTATCTTTTCGCTGCAGAGATTGCATATATAACAAAGAAAGATGAAGGTCTCATACTTTGCGTGTAAGTATAAAGCTACGTTACAGTCAGAGGCGTTTTTTTTTTGCATAAACCAAGCGATTTACCGATGTCGAAGGCTCGTCCCATCCACGGGCAACGCTACGGGTCGGGAAACCATTTTGAATCGGTCGGATGATCGGTCACACTTAACGTCAAGCTTCGAGTGACTTAGTTTAGGGCTGTTTAAGGGCGGGTGGCACGGATGAAAGGGCGAGGGAAAGGGCTTCGCCCATTGGAGACAGGGGCTGACTCCAGTAGTTTAGCGGTTGACTGGGTCCTGCGCGATTCCGCTCTTCTTCCTGGACTAACAACCTCAAAGAGAGAGGGCTGGCTCTCTTGGTTGACGATCCTTCCTAAGAACCTATCCCCTGGGCCCCCCTGCCCTCCCCCCACCCACCCAACCCCTCGAGCATGCATGCCGGAGAACTCCTCACTCCACGTCAACCCCATCCTGTATCTCATAATCCTCGAACCTCTTCGTGTGTGCCTATACGACATATATATATATATATATATATATATATAGACTCCTCCCTCGCGTACCAGGAAGACGCACACGCGTCCCCGCACCCCCGCGACACTTTGACCCTTGAATGGAGGGTCGTTAGGCTGTGTCACCGTAGGACGAGGGGAGGCGGATTTGCTGTTACACTAATTGTTATTTCTCACCCCTGCCAAAGGGGCGGGGGGGGGGGTGGGTTGTACTGCGCACTCTTACGGCTCCTCCTCCACGCTTATTAACCAGACTCGATATTCTAATAGTTTCGCGGCTCCGACCACAAAGATACGTAATCATTTGTTCCTGATCGTTTCGAAGTAAGAAAAGTGTAACGAGAGCAAAGCGCCACGCAAAACGTTTTGCAAAAATGGCTACGCTCCGGTTAGGGGGAGTCTGTTCGGGCAACAACGTGTAGGATTACGCGTCGCGTTCTCGGATCATTTTGCTCTTTCTCTCTGTCTCTCTCCCTCTCCTTTCCTTTATCCTACTCCGAGCCGACTCTCTGCCTCTGCCTACCTCCCTCCGGCACACCGCGCCCCCCTCCCACCCTCCACGCTCTCGTGTTTGTTGCGTTTAACGAACGACATTGTAAGTAAGCGGGACACGTAGTGTAGCCACTCCGACGACTCGCCACGGCCTCCTGTACCGTCTACACTTCACACTCGACACGACTGCCGCTAACCCACACGACAGGCCGCCCGATCCGAGATACGCTCAGCGCGACGAGACATAAGCATACGTGGTCAGCACAATGCAAGGGAAACATGCTTCCCGGTTTACTTTCTTACGGTAGACTCACCCTGACCCGTTCGGCGTTCAACACGGTTTTTAACTTCGGCCTTTTTGGAATTATCCAAAAATTGTGTAATCGTCTTATTAATTTAGGAATGTTTGAATTTTTTTTTATTTATTATAATTGTCACAGCGACCTGAAAGCCTCATTTGTTTATACGTTTTTTGGCTTCGTTGTATTTCAATTCGAATAACGCTGCCTGGTATCGTTTATTGTTTTTTTTTTTAATATGTAGGTACGAGCTCGTATGACGAAACCTAAGAGATAATATTTATCGAGATTTACGCGTGCTCCCTTGCCCGATGCCGTCCACCCGAGCCAAGTACTACAGGCTACGCGCATTATTATTTCGTGCATTCCACACGCTTACGAGGTTACGCACCCTGTGTACGCACGTGCGTAATTTCTCTCGGATTTCCTTCCGTGGACCAGAGATTCCCTCCGCTGGCGCGTGTCTACGGCGTTTGTCTTTTGTATAGCTGTAGGGGTTGATACGTTGGACGCGCGAGTTTTTGCTAAGCACGTAGATTAACCGAATTAGCGGGATCGAAGGAGCTTCAATGGTATTAGCCGTACGGGAACTAAATTCCCTCGGATAGACGTGTTCCGCCATTTTGTATGGGACGCTACGTAGAGAACGATGCGTAAGAATACGTCACACGGTACATGAAATATTCGCTAAATTATGTGCGTAAGTTTTGTCCATTTGAATATACTATAGGGATGCATGTATGATTTTCAGTTTTCGTAAAGCGTTCGTAGGTGGATGCAGACAGCGTGAATGGAGGTTTAAAATATTTTTGGAAATTTTTACTACTGTCGATATCTCGAAATTACTCGTTACCGTTGCTAAGCGTGGGAAATGACGTTTTTCAATCGCGGGGTCGAACGCCGATGTAAATTCATACGTCACGTCAAGCCAGTGTCGTACGAGGCGATTGCTCAAGTCGTCCCTTTCATAACGTCGAGTGGCAAACAACAAATTGGATTTCTTGGCTAAGACGATAAAACCCAAGAGAGAGAGAGAGAGAGAGAGAGAGAGATGAAGATATGCGAGCGACTAGGAGCGAGAGCGAAATAGTTTGTATCCGTGGATGTACGAGGGAAGTTATGGGGGTTGAGGTATAGGTTATATTCGGCTGTTTGTTCTTTTAGTACGATGGGGGTTTTACGTATCCAGAAGAGACTATAGGAGCTATACGGTGTCTTTCGACATAAACTTCCTGCCGAATGCCAGGACACGGAGTATGCTAATAATTTGGGCCATCCGCTTCACGATTTTCTTTCGTTTACGTCTCGAGAGAAATTCTCGAGGAAGAAGGTGAAAACGGCAAAAGCCCAGGAAGATCCGGAATGCAGGATGGATCGTTTTGGATGAAATCGGTGTACGCGGCAATACTGTTCCCAGTTGCAACATTCCATTGGAATGTGCATTGACGTTTACAAAATATGGGAATGGGGGGGGGGGAGGGAGGGGGGCAAAAAGTGTAGACACTCGGACCTATCCCAATCTATATATAGATATTTCTCAGGAGCAGCAAGGACCTAGAGGAAAGCCTTACCTTCCGGCGTGTTAAAATGCGCGAGCACACGCACCCTGTCCGAAAAGAATAACCGAACGGATTCCAGTGAGCTATTCGGGATGATGAATCGCGCGTGTTAGGTACCAAAGACCCTCTCTGTCTCTTTCGTGTCGGGGGTGTGGACCAGGGACTGCAGGGGGTGTCACCGGTAACGTCACTGGGAGTCAGCGACGAGGGAGAGGATTTTGGTAGCACGCTGCTCCAGAGAAACGAAACTGAACGGAACGAGACGAATGTAGGTGAGGCGTGTTAAGCCGCGACAGAGTTGCGGACTCGCGCCCCTCGAAACATCCATTCACTCGGTCACGAACTAGACAAAATCTGACACCCCCCGTCCCCCTCGCCCCCTTAACGCCAGGATCACCCACGGCTTCCGTGGGCGGCCGGTGTGTACTGCCTTGCGACTATACATGTATGTGCTGTGCACGAATGGATTACGGTATCACCGTTGCATCGGACGGACTGACCCACAAAGCTGAATTCGTTGACAATGGAGCAAATCGAATGATTTATTTTGAGACTGGTGAACATTTTTTTTGGCCAGTCAAAAAGTTTGAGTTTACAATCTTTTTTGGGGGATTTAGATTTTCTTCTTGATGCGTGGGAAAACAGAGGGGGTTTGTGCAGGTTGAAATTTTTATGTACGGAAATGTTTATGAGATCCGGGAAGTTTTGGTTGTTTGGCGAAGATATTATACGCAAGTTGGGAAACAATTGTCAGGAATACACGTTGAGGCGTTTTTTGTTATTATTATAAGCAGTTTTTTCTGTTCTGTTTACCTCTGTTTCAGTGTGCTCTTATTCTTTTGTTACTTATCGTCGTATATAGTCAGTTTCGGTGAGCATATTCAATTTTACTTTTTTAACACGTGTATTTCGCGGTTCAATAAATCGTGAAATTTCGATCTAGGCGAGTGGAAGAATGTTCCGGAAATATCCAGGGTGTTCAGCGTAAATCCACGATTAAGTGGAATCTTCGGTTAATTATTTAACGGCGGACCGATTGATTGGCTTTTAAGATTGATTTGGCTATCAAGATTGATCCGACATTCTAGTCAATTTACTCGATACGTTCGGTCGCTTCCTACTTGCACTTTCGGTGCATCGCGATGACGTCCTGCATTCGGGTGCATCAATTTCGCAATCAAGTTTCAAGTGTCGTCACGCAATTACACCTGGAGGTGAAGAAGCGTCGGTGCACCTTCCACGAGAAGCATCTGTTCTTGCCAGCCGAAACAAGTTAAACAAACAGTCCAAGTAAGATACACGTGGTGCGCAAAGGCTCTGCCGAGGGTTTTGTCGCACCGTTATATCTTCCAGTCTTAAGGAAAAGGTATAGAGCGAAGAAGCAGGGAAACGTATTGGGGAATGGCTGGTAAACGGTGAAAGGTTCAAGGAAAACACATGTTTCGTATTAGATTTGTCTACCTGCGCGAAATGCACCTTAACGTAAACTTAAAACTGAGAGCTCGAAAGTGGAAAGGTGCGGTGCGAGGTGCAAGAACCATCCGACAGTCAAAATTGACAACACCACGTGTTGTCCTGTAAGCATTTTCTCTATGGGTTCCCGGCAGGTTTTCACGCAGGTCGACACGTTTGGAACACATGTTTCCAGCGATGCACGCCGAGAACCTGAGCTCCGCAAGGTGGCTGGCATATCGGTCACGTTGTAAAAGTCAGGTTGTCAACCTGCTTGCGACGAGAATCTAGTTGGAAGGAAAAAAAAAAAAAAAGTATCGAAGAACCGACAAGCACGATCATTTAAATCCGAACGAAGATTCGTGAATCCGACACGTCCCTTGATTATCTCGCGCGTTCTTACCTCAACGACTATTTTCCGTTTGTCCAAATTCCTTCCGTATTTTCGTCACACCGTGAAAGGATCGGACAATTCCGAAAGACGAGTGCTGACAAAATCCTTCGATTTTATGACCATCCTAGGGGTGTATTTAATACCAGCAAAGACGCATATAAACTAGCGCTGGGGAACCCTGGGGCGCTCGTCAACGGAACAGTAGAGCCACCAGCAATCGCCTTTACTTTCGATTTTGCCACCCGTTGTTCCTACCTCATCGGGAATCACCCTGGGGCTTTCCCAAGAGCCTCTCTGTCCTGCACTATTACCAGCCACGTCCGACAGGCCCCCTCCCCCCCGTCCGCAGGTTCTCACCGTACTCCTCCCCACCTCAGAAAGCAACAACCTACACTTACCTAGCAGACCCCGAGCTTAGGTAACCCACCCACGTGTCCGCACGCAAACGACGTTCAGGCTCTTCGGTTGCGACTGACCCTGCTAAGGGTGGAGCTTAAAGTAAGGGTGGGTACCTCCTATATTCTGACTACCCCACCTCGGATCCCTTCGTCTACACAATCCGTACCACCCTATCGCCAACCAGGAGAAACAACATGGGGGGTGAGTTCAGCACGCTCAAGTCCGTTCCGAGTGCTAGGAACAGACAGTCGTCGAAACTGAAGTGCCAGCGGCAACTTGCCGAGCAGGACTGGTGCGCTCCTGCTTTGACATATATATATATATATATTTGTTTAAGTGCCTTGAGGAAGCGGATTTATTCAGACGTGAAAAAAAAGATACGATCTTCCCGTTTCCGGAAATTCTCAAACTCACCTGTTCCGCTCGCCCACGTATTTCTTTTTCTTGTCGATATCGACAATCGATTTTGACGTTCGGAAACGTTCAGTGTCTCCGGTCCAGTGGTAACGTGCGTCGAGTATACCTATGTGATCGAGCGCCGCGAGGGGAGTTTATGAAGTCATTAAGAGTCCGGAACCAAAATGGCACCCATGATCGAGAATCAGAGACGCGGAGGCACCGCGATCCTGAACAGCGATCCCTACATCAACAGTTGGAGGCGAAGGCAGGCTGCGCACAAAGGTATTCACGACTGATCCCACGTCAAACCGGATACGCCATAATGATCTTTATTGTATTTAATCAGTGTTTATTTTCATCGCAACGCGTCTCGGGCTTAGAACAAACGCGCCGTGACGTCATTGGACCGTTCGCTTGCTTTCTTCGCGCCTATAGAAACGGTGCTAGAGAAGGAGACGGTTTCTGGCGAGGAAGAGCTTGCGAGAGTTTCCCGGTAGTGCAATAAGGGCGGGCAACCTTACCGCGTTGTTCTCGGAACGGGAAATGAGCGTAGTCGTAATCGTATAAGAGAAGCTCGCATTAGCTGCCGCCACCAGCAATGCCAAAGAGGTTAGAACGGACGAGGCCGACCGGCCGGTACGAAAGACGAGTGACGGCATTGACGCCGTTTGCGCAACCCGCGATCCTTTATTCGTCGCCTGGTCGTTTCTCGGTATCGTTGCGTTTCCGCGACGCGGAATGGCACTGCGGGTACGCGGCTCTTCCGCACTACCGCGAAACGTTTCGCGCACACTGGCATACAACGTGGTCGTCTCGCTGCTCTAACGAGAAACAATAGGAGACGGTCCGTGTCTCCGCACGACTACCGGGGCCGCGATGTAAAAAAATGCATTATTCAATGGAAATTTCCATTCGTGAGAAGTCTCACGGATGGTTAGGTACGTCGTTAGAATGCTCTCTTGGCGTCACTTTAATGACGACTCGCTTGCTCCCTTTGCTTTTTTCATCCGTGTAACGAGCAGCTTCGTTCTCGCTCTTTCCTCGACATTAATTTATCCCTTTTTTTTTTTTTTTACAAACTCAGGGACTCGACGGATCATCCGAAGATCATCGATATCCCGATACACCTGGGTTATCGCTAAGGGACGTGTATATAGGTGTTCGCTTCGTTGCTGTTATTACGCAAATCTCCGTTGCTCTTAGCACTATCCTCTTTCTAGGTGGTGCAATGTTTACTCGCTGTAGTGTACCGGAGAGACTATGCGATCGGTAACTGGTTCTTCTTTACCGACAGGTATATCCGAAGCTCTATAATAAAGAAACGCTATAAGGGGAGCAGGCAAACACTAGGCGTAGCGGAGTTAACTTAATTCATCCTGTATGTATACCGATAGCAACCATTTTGCGCCATGGAAACATAACTCAATTCCGATTCGTATTATTGCTGTATCCATTTCGATAACGTTTCTTTATCCTACCGTGCGACTTAAGGGCTGCCCACCCACGCACTGGACATTAAACAGTATGGTCTAAGGGCGATTTATCGATCGATTATATTCTAAGCGATTTTCTTTTTTGGCGATTCGACAAAAGTCTTACCGGGTCGCACGCGAATGACTTTTTTTTATAAACGATATACGTTACGGTTTTTTTGAATAAATTATAGGAACTTGGATCCTTATCTTGATTTCAGGAAGCAGTCCTATCTCAGACACCGTGGATCTGAGCTCCCACCAACATCACAAAGAGAATTCGATAATCGGCGCTGGTGGCCTGGTCTCATCCGGTCCCCAGGAAGTTGTGATGAAAGAGAAAAGCAAGAACGCGGCGCGAACGCGTCGCGAGAAGGAGAATCAAGAGTTCTTTGAGCTTGCTAAGCTACTTCCGCTTCCGGCGGCCATCACGACGCAGCTCGACAAGGCCAGCATAATTCGATTGACCACGAGTTACTTGAAGCTCAGAGAGCTGTTTCCGGACGGTGAGGGAAAAATATATTTTTTTTATGTCTCTTTCATCCTTATCAATTAGCCTATCGATATTAGTCGATAAGATAGATACCTGCTACTCTCTCTCTCTCTCTCTCTCTCTCTCTCTCTCTCTCTCTCTCTCTCTCTCTCTCTCTCTCTCTCTCTCTCTCTCTCTGTCTCTCTGTATGTCTGCTTTTGTTAATTCAACGACCAGACACTTACGCGCAAAGGGCAAATAGTATCGGATGAGATGGGTGTGATTGCGCACTTAATGCATTGTTAGCCCTGGTGCTTTGTAAGCAAAGCATGGGGGCTGTTATAGTGTTACAATAGCCCCCGCGAGGGATCGGCGAATTGAATTTCAAGTGGCTGCATCCCTCTACGGTAAGGCGCGTCTTTATTCACGAAAAAAAAAGAAGCGAATAAAAAAAACGTCTCGGCACCCCTGCCACTCCGTATACCCTATTTCCCGAATCGTTAAGTCTCACGAACTTTGTTCTCTTTTTTTTTTTTTGGCTGACATGTCTTCCTGAAATTCTGGCAATTTAGAAAAAAAAAATTAAATTTGACAAATCTTAGGTTTTTGAAGGTCCGATGTTATCCGTTGATATATTTTCGAATATTTTAAGAAAAATCTCAACGTCGACAATCCCTAACATCCTGTATAGTCCGAGTATGTGTTATTCGGTATAAATCCTAAGATTTTTCTCATTGAGACGTCCGTCCAGCCTCCGGTTGATCAGATAAAAGCAAACCGTGCCCTGGAATACGTGACAAATGAAATTTCATGTGTTACTGTCACCAGATCCTCTTTCCTTCTTCTTTATATATTTTTCATAGTCTCCCTGGCTAGAAAGATGAAAGGCCATGTGTAATACCCCAGAAGAGAAAAACGTGATAAAAATAATGTTTCAGGTTCATTCCGTAAAGACGTATGATAACTTTTATTGGCTGCGACTACTCGGTTATATTAATATGGACAATTTATCAACATCGCATTTCATTGGTAACGAGGTATATGAAATGTGTAACGATTCCCACAAGATCGATGGACCCAATCACAGTAATCCGCTTGGTTAATGATTATCACCAAAGTGCCTGATATTATTTAATCCTAGGAAAGACTATCAATCAGGCAATTTTACTCGGAACTCCTATACTATATTCCTGGTGCTATTCGTAATGAATGCACGAACACGTACGCGTGCACAAAAGGCTTAGCCATATGTGGCACAAAATATTCACGTATGAAAAATATGCATGTATACACGTTCATGTAAAATTCAGTGACCTATTTTCATTCGGGTCATCGTGGAAATATTTAATTATAATCCGATACGTGCAATGGTACATTTTTACATGACCGATAAATATTTCAGGTCTAGGAGATTTTTGGGGCGCGACCCCACCCCCGAGCAACCCACGCGAAGCCAGCATCAAGGAGCTGGGATCATGTCTCTTGCAAGTAAGTAACTGCCTGTCTTATCATCCGTTAACATGCGAGTCCTGTAAAAATTGAAAAATCAAAGTCCTTAGTCCTCGTAGGTACTGTAATTTATTTTTATAACGGACGCACCGAGTCAGTATCAATTTTGACTTTTTAGACTTTGGACGGATTCATTTTCGTGGTGGCGCCCGACGGGAAGATCATGTACATCAGCGAAACGGCCAGCGTGCATCTGGGTCTCTCGCAGGTCAGAGACGTTCTCCAATTTTTAATTGTATCCGCTATATTTAATTATTATAAAATATTTTCACCAACGTCATTTCCGTATTCAATCGCAGGTGGAACTAACCGGAAATAGCATTTACGAGTACATTCATCAATGGGACCACGAGGAAATGGCGGCTGTTCTCAGTCTAAGTCACGCGTCTTCCGGAAACGGTGGATTTCCTTTGCCGGCGGCGAACGCACGGGGCGAAATCGAATTGGAGCGCGTTTTCTTCCTGAGGATGAAGTGCGTCCTCGCCAAGAGAAACGCCGGACTGACGGCCGCGGGATTCAAGGTAACCATGGAAACGTTCAATAAAGACCCCGACGACCGCAAAATTTCTATTACGTAAATTCGGAAGCCACGCTAACCGATTATTGTTTTATTGGCTTCCACAATGCTCCCGGCTACCTCCTACTGGTCTACCTGAACAATAAGAGCGAAGGCAACAGGGATGACTGGTGTGAAGTTTTGCCGATTTCGCATTAGCATAACAGTTGCTCTTGCTCACGGTACAGGAAATCGTAAAACGAATAAAAATATAAATACTCAATAAAAGATAAGGGATGGTTGCCTAAGTAGGGACAGCATTGTCCCGGTCACGCGCCGAGTCCATAAGTAAAATGGCCACCAGGTAGCTGCGCGCACCGTTCAAATTCGTCTCTGCCTCTCGCTGCATCCCTCTAATAAAAATATTAGCTCCCTCTCTCTCTCTCTCACACACACACACACACACACACACACTACTTCGCGCATCGCTCTTTAACACCGTTGGTAAGAACCAACGGTTGTGCAATTTTCAATGTATTTCTTAGTAAGCGTCTCTACGATCCTGAACAATTATCCGAACTTTAGTATCCAATTCGTAGCGTCGATTGTTCTTAACAGCGTGAAAAGATAATTGCGTCGACACGCTATGGGATATGGAAGCCAAGATAGAGGGAAACTCCATCCCCCTTCCCCGGCCCGTCCCCATCAAAAGAAATAAGTGTGTTTGGCAAATAGCTCGCTCGAGCCGCAACGCTAGGTTGACCATGGTCCTCGAGGAAATCGCAGACACAAAAACCCCATGGCGTTAGGCAGAGTCATGAATGCCGACCCCCCTATAAGCTGTTAACCAAGCGGAGGGGTACTTTTTGTATGGCACTTAACGTACAAAGCCAAAAGCGTAGTTGGCTTTTCTGCGTGTATCCATGGGGAGCAACCGAGCCGTCAAGTATACATATAAGCAAGTAATCACGCGGGAGACACGGTAGGTATTCCATATAGATTACACGCGTGTTCCGTCATTTTATCCATATGCTCACACGTGACGTATTCACTTGACTGTATCCGCGCACGATCTTCGCGAAGCATAATTTTATCAAACGAGCGTATCCGAGGGACCCTTGACTCAAATTAATTTTTAATTTTTTTTTCCGCCCTTATCGAACCGCGAAGCACATATGCACCAGGAATGCGCGTACACGCGTGACGATGCACGATTTGCTTCACAAATTACGCGCCCGCTCTCCTTTGTCACCCTATACGCACTTTTCTTTCATTGACTATTCAATTACCACGGAATTGGTAATTTGCCGCGCGTGTTCTTTACGCTTCTCGCCCTCGCGTCGCGACTCGAGAGGCGCCACTTGTCTCTTGCATCTGCAAGCGACTCTGGCCCGCAGCTGCGGCTGCGGATGGGCCGTGGCTGGATTTTACGAAAATTATATATATATGTATATCTCGTATAAATATATATATAGTCTCGTGCTATATCTAATGTTTGTCTCTCATTCTTGCAGGTGATACACTGCTCGGGATATCTGAAGGTGAAACAGTTCAATCTGCCGAGTCCAGTGGGATCCGAATACGAGGACACGGGCTGCATACAGAACGTCGGCCTCGTGGCTGTTGGTCACTCGTTACCGCCGAGTGCGATAACGGAGATAAAATTGCATCAGAACATGTTCATGTTCAGAGCGTCTCTGGACCTGAAGCTTATATTCCTGGACGCTAGGTAAGTCCAATTTTTGCGTGGGACAAGCGAAAGCGCCAGACACGTCCTCAAGGGAGATTCTCAATCGGCGGCTGAACCGAGTAGCAAGAACAGGGTGAACCGGGAGAATTTATTTTCGATGTAATTACAAACCGGTGTTGGGTTGCACCCATTAATATTTCGATAGAGAAAAAAAAAAAAGAAAATAGTCAGGAGGGACCGTGAGCTGAAGTAGGAACGTCGAAGGGGGGCAGGGGGGGGAGGTCGAAGAGAAGTAGGTGGCTCAGTGGGAGGGAGTTGGTGCCAGCCATTAAAATCAGTCTCGTGTTACGAGAGCTCTGTGTGCTGTTTTTTTTTGTTTTATTGGAGACAAATAAAAATCCGCTGTTGGCAAACCCAACGATATCCCGACTGGGAATGACCATGTGCTGTAAGGCATATCTATAGATATATCCATAGGTTTATAATGCACATAGATGCTCACCTACGTTACGTTTGCTCTCGCTTCTGTACACAGGCTGGATAAATCGATTGGAACTTTAAAATTTTTTTCCTCTTCAACTTACCGCTCTCAGCGACATCGGCTGGTTCCTTCTCTTCCGCTTTTCTGTATTTTAATATTAAAGTATTCAATTGACACTCTTTTACAGGGTCTCTCAACTCACCGGTTACGAGCCTCAGGATCTCATTGAGAAGACGCTCTATCGATACGTTCATGGCTGTGACCTGATGCAGATGCAACAAGCTCATCGAATACGTGAGTACCGGCCTTCTTTTTATATTTCTTACGACTTTTGATCGCTCCTTCGTGCTGGTCAAGGTATCGGAAATGAGCTGGGAATACGCGGAGCTTCGTAGTACGTCCCACCGAGTACATCCTCCAGGGTCCACGATCTCTGAGGGTTACCTACTCGAGAAAACGTCTCAGCTCAAACCAGCTGACACTGCTTAACTCTCTGGCTACTCGTGTACGAGAACTGTCCTTTCATCTTCCTCCCCTTTACTCTGAGAACTCTTCTCTTCCTTCTGCCGCACGGAGGTACCTTGTATTTTGCAGGCTTTGCATCAGCCTTACGAGTTTCGCCCTGGCCTCTCTGTACCTCTGTGCTTCTATACCTGTATGCTTATATACCTGTATTCCGGGCTAAGTATCTACCTGCTACGTAACCCGTGCATATGGGTTGTGTATATTATTGATTGAACTATGCAGCCACGCTGGGATGCTGGGAGCGCGCACCGCAGAGCGAGAGACTGAGACAGAGGGAACACAGGGACCGGGAGGAGGAGAAGGAGGAGTTGCGTGGGGGTTAGAGAGAGAGAGGGACCCAGGGATTGAGGTATAGGGTCGGGTGCGAGTCCGCGAGGACGAGGACAGGGACTGGTGGGACATGGGTGAAGGAGGAGGAGGAGGAGGAGCTGTTACTGCTATCGTTGTTTGAACAGACTCGCAGTTTCACGAACGTAACTCGAAGGGAGCCTGACATAATGCCACTAATGTTCTGCACGGGATACCGGGAGAGAGATTCTTTTCTTTTTTATATTCCTTTACTCTTCTCCCCTTTCATCCCGGAGAGAAATTCTTGCCCGACTTCAATACAGGATTTTCACTTGATGCACTTTTTCTTAAGTATATTGACAGTGGCTTCGTTTTTTTTCTGATCGGCAGTCTTATCCAAGGGCCAAGTCACTACCAGGTACTACAGATTCCTAACGAGGACCGGTGGCTGGGTGTGGATGCAGTCTTACGCGACGATAGTTCACAATTCGCGAAGCTCCAGACCCCATTGCATTGTCTCGGTGAATTACGTGCTGTCGGAAATGGAGTCTGCTGATCTGATACTCAATGCCGAGCAAAAGTTTCCCTCGTCCAGTCCCGGCAACCCACCGAGTGCGCCGTTGTCGACCTGCGCCTCGGGAACAGGAAGTAGTCATGATCTGGATGCCGAACATAGTCCTACTCCGCCCTACAGAGGAAGAACCAACGAGCCACCGGATACGGAGTACACGGACAGTTCCGGATATCCGGGAACAGACTACGTGCAATACCTACCCTCGACGTATGCGCCGACACTGAGTGCCAATAGTACCAGCCACGAGGACGAGGCTTATTATCCGGCCGATCTCTTCTATCAGTATGGGGGTAAGGATTTTTAAGGGAGAAGGAAAATCTTTGCGAAAGACGATCCAGTCGTTATGCTTATAGTTCGCCTTGACTTTTTTGACCAGGTATGCATCACGACTCTCTGTCGACTTTCCACCATCAGCAGCATCCTCAGCTACTTCATCATGGCCACGCGCCGGCGACCGTCCCTCCGCAGCAGCCTGGTACTCAGGGCGAGAGGAAGAGGCCGTATTCGAGCCTGACCCAGCAGCAACATCAGAGCAGTTCTCAGAGCGAAAGGAAGAGACCGTACTCGGCGACCACCTTGCAGCAACAGCACAGTCCTCAGAATCAACAGAAGAGGCCATACTCGGCGTCCTCGAACTCCTGCGGCAGTTCGGATACCTCCGACACGCATCTACCGAGTCCCCTGGGCCTCCATTCCTTACCACCAGGCTATCCCGCTCATCATCATCTCCTAGAGTCATCCTCGTCTTCCACGACCAACGTCAGCGAACCGGAAGCCATAATGTTCTCGAGTTGTGGCTACAATAACAATAATTCCTACGGCGAGAGTGCCGTCGGCATACCTCATCACGAGTCATATCCACCGGGTCATTCTGAACATCATAGCGCACCGCGGCATCCCCATCATCACCTGGAACATCCATTGGAAGCGCCGGCTTACACCAGCGTCATCGTAGACTCCCAACAGTATAGTCCAGGAACCGTCCAAGCTCTTCACGCGCATTCTCATGCAACTGCTGTCGCCGCGTCGGTGCCGGTCGGTACCACGCCGCCACTTGCAGCGTCGCATCAGCATCATCACGAGACACATCATCATCAATTCGTTCACTGACCCGCGCTCGAGGTGCCGACTTAGCACTTCTCAAAGCTCTAGAAGCCCTCGTGGATGACCTCAGCTTTTTCCGGTTCTCCAAAAAGAAGAATATAAACGAGCCGTCGCGAGAAGAAAGCCAAGTTATCCGAGGGAAAGTTCGATATTCTGGACTCGCTAAATCCCAGTTATACGTAGAGTCTGTGACACTTGGTACTATCAATTTATTTTATTCCGAAAAAAGAACGTAACAGATCTTGAATGCGTATCGCACGTAACGCCTGCACCATTCGTATCAAACACTTTTCATTCGGCAACAGAAAATCCTTCGGGGCTGAGTGTTAATGATGAATTTTCGAATGATCTTAATTTCGTTGACGCAACGTAATAAATCCTGGCTTATCGGATTCAATATTCTGAATTGAGTCTCATAGGAAATTCGCGCTGGACGCGAGTCACGCCGGGAGTTTTAATTGACAATAGGAGTCCAGTGATATAATCAAAAAGTGACAAAGATAAGGGAAAGGGATGGGAGATAAAGTAGATAAATTTAAAAGACACGGCGTGTTCTGCGATACAATAGCTAATAGTAATTTCCACAAGACGAGCGTAAGTTCTATTCTAGTGTAAATATTTGGCGATGGTCGCTCAGGAGTTTATCAATTTTCTTTTAGTGTAAATAACGTGAAAGTGTAAATGAACTTGCAATTAGACGTTTAAGGTAAATACCAATAAGAAGTGTGTATAATCTTACATAGATCCGAAGACTGACCGGTGCTTGTGCCAACCGACCAAAGATGCGCCCGCTTATCGAACGAAATAATGAATTAACGATAACTGTTGTATTTTTATCCGCGTTTATTTAACAAAATGGCTCTCGAATTATCGGGAAGGATCCGAGTACGTATGTAAATAGCGTATCCCAAATACCAGTATACCTAACGACTAAAAATATTTAATATAATAATTTTCTTCAACTGTTTCTTGCCGGAGTCGATGATATATCGATACGGATAAATAGACGAACGAGTATACATATATAAATACGAATATATAAATATTATACATATAGCATATATGTACATCGAGCACGTATATAAATATTATACATACACGATTATTTATATTAATATAAATTAAGAGTGTGACAAAATTCGACAGTGTAATCTATTTTACGGGATTTCGAAATTAAGACGTGTAAATATTGTACAAGCATGATAAGCAGTGCATTGCCTATACACCGAAAATATATCATATTTTCCTCTGACGATCATCAGCCGTTCGTCAATATCGAGCGAGAACCTCGGCAATCGCGATTGCCCTAAGAGCTTTTTCCAAAATTTCTCTAACGAGTCTCTCTTATTCCGACGCCACCGGCATTACGGTTGCTCAATCCAAAATCCTACAGGACCGAGGGTAGTAGACCCATTATTAGCCTTTGATTTACGATCCAGCAACATCTGTCCATGCGATTTATTTAGCCCAATAGACAACAGGTACTTGCTACGGTAGTCGACTGGTGGCTTTACACCTTTAATGATTCCATTTCCAAAAGGAAAAATAACATTGCCCATAAAATCCAGGGTAGTTTGGAATTTCCACAAAATCGGGTTATTCCCAAGGTACGCGATACACATACAAGCCTAAAGCGACTGGCAAAAGTGAAATTAGGGAAATACAAATTTTTTGTCATTCAACTCAAAAACACTTTATTCTCTCTTTGAAAATAATTATAAAAATCTCTCTCACGGTGTAAATACGCAATTCACTTTGAGAGATATCATCCCAGACCCATTCGCCTCTGGCAAATCCTCAGCCCTCGCATATCTCCCCTAGGTACAGCATATATATATATATATATATTTTTTAAATGATCCCAACTTTTCTTCAGAGCCCATTTAATTGTCACCCGGACGAACAATAAACTAATTGTAAGGATCCGTTTGGTGATTCTTAGTCTCGCAGTCGGTCGTGTGCTTCTCGGCATGGGGCTGTTCGCGATAGGCACGTGCCTCTTTATTATAGTCTCTCCTCCGTACCGCGCCATTACGCTAGTCAAACCCGCAGGTTTCCTGGTGCCCGTGGAGTCACTCCTTCCTGGGAATCCAAGCGTTCCCGTAATGAGAGCACAGAGAGAATCGTGGAGACAGAAGTAAACGAGAGAGAGAGAGAGTATGGAGACTGACGTATAAAGTATTGTAAGGACGTGTGTGACGTCGCCGAGAGACACAACGCGTGTCCCTTGTTAAATTCTTCGGGCAGATCACGATTCTGTGAAATTGTACGATCGCTCGTTAGGGTTGATCGTTCATGGCTCCGTCCAGTATTTTTAGCCCCCCGGGTGCTGAAAAGAAAAAGCTTTGCCTTTTCACTCAATTGAGAAAAACCAAAGAAATCCTCTGCGAGTTGAGATTCCCTTCGAGAAACAGCCAGTTCGTTAGGTCGACTCTTGCGGATAGGTATAGGGATTCGTATGGTGGAGAGAGAGGGAGAGAGAGAGAGAGAGAGAGAGTGAGAGTGAGGGAGGGAGGGAGAGAGAGGAAGAGAGAGGGGGGGGGGGTGATTGGCATCGGACCCCATGGACTTCATAGGCTTTTGTTTCCTTTAGTGACTGGACGCTCGTAAAAATATGAGACCTCAAAGGCTTTAAAGTTTTATACGCGACCTCGAGCACTTTGGTCGAGCATGTACTTGTGTCGTGGACTGTACAGCGTGTATGTTGCCCAAGGAACGAGCAAAGGGCACTAGGTAGCAAGAGCGAGGGATAAGAAAGTAATGAGAGCGTCGCGGAGTGAAGCATTTAAGACTGGACGAAAATTGAGACGAGTAAATTTTAAGAAAGAAAATCGGTGAAAATTCGCTCGGACGTATGTGCGCGTCGGTGAAGCCGTTCGAGGGAAATATGGGAAAAAAAAAGTTATGGAAGGTTTCGTTTGCCAGAAGGATCGGGAATATTGTCTCGAGGGATCAGCGGCGTTAACGTTTATTGGCCGAACGGCAGACCTGAACGCCATTAGATTAGCTGCCGGCGCGGCAGAAAAGTTTGCTCTGTTTGCGCAAATCTTCACCGCTATTAGGTCTAGTACGTCAAAGTACTTGTCGATCACCCTATAGAATAACATATGCCAGGATACCGAACTCACCCTGTAGCGCTACACGCGATCCCCAATGATTAAAGAAAATAGTCACGGATATAATTTTCAGGGCGCATCAGCGTCGGGCCAGAAGGGCCATTTTGATCTAAACCAAACACTCGACAGGTTGCGTGCGCTAAATTAACACTTGTCACGAATTATCCTGGACCGGTGCTTAGTAATAATTGCGCGTATAAAATTCGTACTTCGCTTAATACCCTCGTACGGTGTTCAAACAATAGAGGGGAGGGTGGCTGGGGGGCGAGAGGGGCGCTCGGCAGTGGCGCGCGAAGAGCTTCAAAATCGCAGGCGGATATCCTCGTGCGAAAAGGTCGTTGGGAAAAAAGAGAGTGCGAAAGGCGGGCTCGGTTCACAGCACTGGAATATGGGAATGCGCGAATATACATTTGCAGAAGGGGGCGCGGGGGTCGATTACGCGAAAACGGGGATCAGTGTACATGGAAAAAGGGGCGTGCTCATGTAGCGAAGTATGCCATATGCTGTATGGGCTGGGTGAGGTGAGTATATATATGTACGCCAGCCAAGGGGTAGTTGTGTGCGCAATCAAGGTACTGCTGGGGGGGTGCTTTGGGAGAGTCCTACGGTAACCAGGGATACGGCACGCAACACCGCCCACAACCCTCGGGCTGTCTTGTCCGATGTGTTTGCTCGACGATTTTATACCAATTACGGCCTATCCTACACTACTGCCTACCCTGAACGATACCCAACGGAACCTACGAGCAGCATCCCCTCTTACCGATGACGTCGAATGCCACCTTGGAAATCGCGTCGCCTTATATTATTTTACCACTTGCGTTGGTGTCTGCATCGCGCTAAGGACCTGACTACGTTTCTGCTTCCTCGGAGATCCTCGCCATTTTCCGAACTCCTTCCCGCTATTGCGAATCCTTACGCGCGAGTGCACTGATCGAAGTAACGATGTAATACGGCAACAGTTTGGCTTTTAGAAATTTGTATTTCTTTATTCGAGATCTGGTAGAGCTTACTGACACTCCTCGTGTTACTTAACTTTATACTGGAGTTTCGAGTGCATCCTTAGTTTCTCTTGACACTCTTCTTTGGTAAGCAAACACAAAATGGTACACATAAGAATGTTGCAATTACCACGGTAACGTTATTAGATTAACATTATAAACGGCGAATAAAAATATAACGGATATACGTCATAGTTATAAGTACATCGTACGAAAGATTATAAATTAAATAGAAAAAAAAAAAAAGAAGAATTTATCTTTACCACAGTTAAGTACAGTTGACTCGATCGTTTATGATTTCTCCGTGTCTTCCTTAGGTATTTCATTATTTTTTTTTTTCTTCCTTGAAATTACATCATGACGCTCGCATGCGTCTTTACCGACCAACGATAAGTTACCGACAATTTCCAGAAGTCGGTATGTTCCTACGATCAAAGGCTAATGCACGTGACAGTTCCTCCTGGGACTGGAGAACGTAATCGTATAGAAATACCGTCAATATAAAATTGACTAATCTTGGTTGATGTAATTTCTTCGGATACCTAATACTAATAGTTAAACGTCGGCTGTGCAGTTTGCTTTTCCAAAATAAAGACTTTGTACCTTAGTGCCATCTCCCGATAACGAAAAGCGCAACGGGATTCGCTGATGATCATTCCAGAAAGCGTAAACAATTAAAACAACGGTAACAGGTATCGTAGCTCATTCAAAGGAGACGAGGCAGCGAGGACGACTTCTAAAATTTTGAACGAGCTTCGTGATGAGTATTGTAGTCCTTGGCTTTGTTACCAAAATCTACACTACTTATTTGACCAGAGCCACTGTACATGGAAAATCCACGACGAGAGAGTTCCTCCCCAGGGACGATAGTTGGATTCGTATAGCAAAAATCAGCCATCATGTTCGTCTGCTGGTTAAGTTTATTAGATCTGAAAACAAATGATATTGTTTCACAAGAATCATTCTATTCTTGCTACACAGTATAAACGACGCTCCTTCGGTACATTACACAAAATTACCGACGCGTCGCAACTAACAATATTTAGCACAGTCTCACAATCAGTTTACTCGCACGTGCCGTGCGCGCTACGTTAAAAGTCTTTACGCATCTAGGATTTTACTGTACGAATTACACGCATATCTATGTCATACCCATATTCATCGCTATAAATAAATTTTCATCAGAAACACAATAAACCCCCGTTGCAAGATCTCACGTGGATACACTATCAGTGATTTCACAATTGTTCAAGCGAATCAGCATTTAAATAGTTGTTTTCTCTTATCGGATTGCTTTGCAATTAGAGAGGTAAACGCTTAAGGCAATATCTCTATCGTTCAATTCTGACTCCTCAATGAATTATCAACTCGCTATCTGACCTACGTAAGAAAACAGAATTCCACTCTACTCACCCGTCTACTGTCATCCTTCGTAATTTAAAGAACAAAATGGTAACCAAAACGAACAGTATGCAGAAGGCGCCGGTGCCAACACCACAGGCTATAAAAAAGTATAGCGTGAGTTCCTCGAACGTCGGCTGAAAAACGAAAAGCACATATTTCCATCGATTAATCAGCCTTTGATCGGATAACGATAATTGATATTTTATCGAAAGTCACAACAGTCGTGCTATCGAGTGACGTCACGATTCCCCCCGTGGGTCAGGCTCGTAATTGCCATAAGAAAAGACACAGAGCCATGGACGAGTTTGGCAGGATATGCTGGCGGTGTGTAAATCCCGTAACGATTTTAAAAGTAGGAATGCAAGAATATGGAAAGGATCTCTGCCTATTCCACGCACGGCTGCTCTGCACTTCCCTCGATATTTCGCAAGGCTACTCTTAAGGCGATGTCCACGCATTTCGAAGGCTACGACGGTTACGTTTGTACGTAAGAATTTGAAAAATTTATTCGTACAGTCGTACCGCGAAAGAAAAGTTTCTCGAGCTAACCGTCTTGAATATCCGCGTGCACGAGGCTTATATCCGCACACGAACCGCAGTGCGAGCCTTATCGTTATTATACAAATCGAATTCATATTGTGGAAAGATAAAAAAAAGCACTCGAGTGCCTGTTCGACTTTTTGAATTATCTCAATCTGTCCTTGACCACACGGATGTGTGTAATTATGCGTGTATTTAATTAACGTCGTGCACGTCGATTCATCCCACACGTTTTCTAAGAATGACAACAGCAATTCCAAGCACAAAGATTGATAAGTATTATTTCTTGAAACTTGACTTATTTATATTCGCAATAACCGTAATTTCAATTGAATGAGCGTAATGCGCCGTGAACGAGGTTCAACGAATTAATACCCGATAACGAATATACGAAGTCAGGAACATAATAATCGATCGTTCCTCTCAATATGGTATACAGACACGCTCAATAAGTCCTGGGAGATAAATAAATCCGTACTCACCATGGTAAACAGTCTGTACGACGGGCCACGGGCGCTCAGACAGATTCCTTGTAGATTCCGTAGGAACGGAACGTCCCGTAATGTGCCAAGGCAGCTGTTATCAGCGAGTTATCATTCTCGAGTTTATATCCAAGATATTCCGACGACATTACAGGTGTCTCTCTACTCCTCGATCAAATATCCCCCCACCAGTTTCTCCAGTGGTGCACGAAGTGCCTTTGCGAAAATTAAGAAATCCGTTTGCGCGTCAGTCCCATTTAACAATTCGACGAGTCTCCTTGGATTTATAATTTTTACTGTACACTGTAGCGAGATGAATTCTAGTTCAGGTATGTCCAATGCAATTAAACCAAACTATTCACTGAACTGATCGTGCTACTGTAAACCGTCTGTAACACTGCCAACTAAGCAATGCTTGAACGTTGAATGCTGAATGCTGAATGCTGATAAAACCCCTCCAAGAGCACTAATGCTCCATGCGCTTCTATGTCTTTTGCCGGACTCGAGAAAACAGTAAAAGTACCTTTTCCCACTTACCGACCCAGCCTCACTCAGTGTTTGCTTTACCTTCCTACCCTGCCGTCTGTTCCATCTTACAACTGGAACAAGCAGCCACTTCGAGCGTTACTGGGTGCCTCTTGAGGTCTAGCTTGAGTCGTTTGTGTACTCTACTCACTCGATTTGTCGTTAATCGAGTATCGATAGTACGTAACGACTCTTGCGTTAGGCAACTGCCTGGAAGTTGTGTCGAAATATTCGACAAATTCATGGTGCGGTATTTGGCACGATCTGTATTTCCAAAGAGACATTGTTATTGGTCTTTTGAGAATTTGGCTTTGATATACGAAGACAGTGAAGATATTTTTTGACACTTTGTATACAATATATATATATTGAAGAGTGATATTGATAATCGTCGATAATCGAGTGACGATAATTATTGATATTAATTATTGTGAATTGTTGAACTAGCTACGTGCTTCAATCGGCTTACGGTTGGAGTAAGGATTGTAATTTATTTCGAATGCAGTTGCAGTAATGCATTCCTGCACGAATGTATATTGTTGCACGCTCGAATTATTCATTTTGCAGCTGATGAAAATAAAAGATAATGATTGTCATTTTAAATCGCGTGGGAGAACGTGAAATTGGAAAAAGATAGCGAATATTTAGGATTCACGAGGACGATGACAATAGAAGGACACCGCTTGACGCAATTTATTCATTAAACGATCAGATCGGTATATTGTTTCTCTCAAATCAGTCAAAGTTAATTAATACATGAGACAATTTCTTACTGTATCGTGTAGTACGGGAATCGTATACTCAGCTAACGTTATTTGTAAGTCTATAACATGACTTATTAGATATTTCAAGTTTGATTCCTATCGGGTCTCAGTATCAAATTTGCGACAATTTGTATACAGAAGATTGAGTGTCGACCGAATGCTACATTTTTATATGAAATCCTTTAATTTAAATATTTTAAATTTGACTAAAGTCGCTATCAATATTAGACAATATCGATTGACACGGCATCGTATTCGACGAGAGGCGTGGGTGTAAGCATTAGCCAATGAATGACATAAGGAAGAGTCACGCTTATAAAAATATATAAATAATAAGGAATCGGCGGAGTAGATCCAAGAGGACAGAACCACATCCCTTTCCTGCTAGCATCTCGTATATGATGACTGAAAAAAGCCGCCAATAAGATCCACGCGTAATTGATCAAATTCGGACGACTTGTCATTTTCGAAATAGCCACGAGAACCAGCCATGCGAATATCGGCACTGTCGAGCAATGAAGAAAGGGCCTTTTGTCCAAACGCGTTGCATCCTGCACAGAAAACCTGAAATTACTGACTACTTGAAGAAAATGGAAAAACAAAGGACAATTTGTGAATCGTGACAGTTAAAAGAAAAAAAACGATTCGACGAAACAATCGAAATCATTCTCGGGGCTTTCTTTTCGCTCTCGAAAGTGTCACACTCTGCGCCAACTGCATTTCTTCAAATTACTGTAATTAATCCCTCCCTTTGCACTGTCCATGCAGATTCCTCGGATCACTCTATCCAAACGGAGGAAGGAGAAAGTCCAAGAAAAATGTCACGGGTACGTATATGCAATTTGTAACGGTTGACATTCTCATTTAATCGACTATGAAACATTCTTAGTTGAATGTCAAAGAGATACTCACGCTCAGTCTCCAACTCCTGGCTGACAAAAAATGATCCAGATCGATTAATGACGATACGAGGAAGCACAAAACAATTTGATATACATTATGCACCAGAGATTTTCTCGATAGAATTATTATCAAGCTCCACGTCAGTGCACCGACTGTCGCGTGTGTCAGGTTGTCAAATATCGCGCGCATGGCGGGAGTGCTTCCATGTTTCAACATTCTGTCACCGAGACGCGAACAGAGAGCGATCATGCTCGTCAAGAATATACATAAAATCATGTCGCGTTTTGTATAAAACATCACAAGCGCGTATCCTTTGCGAGAATCCGAATTCTCTTTTACACTGAGAAACACTTATTCGTTATGAGAGACTCCTAGTTGTTCCTGTACGCGGGCGAATGATTAAACTCGAGCAGCCACCATATTGTTTTTTCTCGTCCCTTTGTGCGCATATCACTGGAGCTTAGAGAAGTGTTTTTATTTGCGCCACTGCACGGACCTTTGTTTTTCAATTGAAACTCGACCTGATGCATTTTACATGATATAAGTGCGATTCAAGTGTATTTTCTCAGTCCTTGATACTTCAAGTCCATAAAAGGTAAAGCTTGCTTGTGTCACTGGAATCTGACAAGATTTTGGTTGATCGGCGATAATTGGTGCCAATCGGGAACTGCCGGAGCACGTTCAACAGCGTGCGTTTAGTGGCGTTTTCGTTATTCTAAAGGGAGCACGTTGAAATCGCTGTTATTAAAAAATAAAAAAAGAATCAAATATCTCAGCCTGAATTTTCTTGTAGAAGGAAAAATGTCTAACTATAAGGTAAAATCAAAGTTATAGAGATTGCTTCTGATTAAAAATTTTGTCGGCATAGAGTTGACGGATAGATTCTAACCCTTATCCTGTGTTAATGTTCATCTCATTTATTCTAATGATCATTTTTTTTCAGCCAATTGATTCTAAACGCGAGGAGTTCCGAAAGTATTTGGAGCGCGCTGGTGTAATGGATGCACTTACAAAAGTACTTGTATCGTTATACGAAGAAACAGAAAAGCCAGATGATGCTTTGGAGTATCCTTTCACGTTCTTTTTATGCTTTTTTCTTTTTTTTTAGTATCTTCGAAGGTATTTTCTTAACACAGATTTAGGTATGTACGAAGGAATCTTGGAGGTATAACTGAAGGAGCTTCGGAGGTGGAGACACTTAAGAAAGAACTAGACGAAGCTAAGGCAACGATAATAGAATTGAAAGCAAAATTGATCAAACTGGAGCCAGAGGATACAGCGGAATAACAAAAAAGAATGAACCATGTAAAACCATTTGTTTCAAACTAGTCGCAGCTTGTCCTTTACTTTAAGTTTCTAGCAAAATCTGCTGGACCATGTGCCTTAAAACATACTTGATGAGTAATATTAGGATTTATAAGATAAGACACTACAAACTATTCCTTTATGACAAAGTTCAAAATAAGCAAAATGTTAGGACTAACTTTTCTGATATAATAACGTGAGTAGGGAAAATCGAATTACAAGACTAGCGATCATTGAACGTCGTAGACGTTAAGATAATGTAAGTAGTAACATATTATGACACCTAGATAAAGTCGATAAATGATTTACCCATTAAATATTTTGTATGATAATCATTATATTTTCATGTATTTGGTACATTTTTCTTCAATATCCTAACGTAAGTATAAAGGTTACTCTTAAAAGTATCCAATTCATCTGTAAGAACGCATAAATTATAGAGTTTAATAACTACAAAATTTCAATCAAATGCTTTTAATTCACAACTGTGTAATTATTCTGCTTAACATTAAACTAAAAAATGCAGATATATTCCCTCTTGTATCCAATTGTTCCTTTAACCATGATATTACATGAAAAAATGTCATAGTTTCAGTTGTTTCGGTCTTCACGTAGATTTTTCAGCTCGTTGATTCAAAGAAACTATGGTCAGGAGTTTTGTGATTGAATTACGATGTCATTATTTTAATGAATTTCATGATGACTTCGCAGCTTGTCTACGTTTAACATCCCAATTGTATACACGCGCCATGTTCACCTCAGTCGTCGTGAATTGATCTCTGACAAAATCTAAGTCGTGTTCAACGTAGCCCAAATTTCTTTTTGCTGCTTCAATATTTTTCACAAGCAATTCCTGTGCATCGTCCAGAGTGTACTCTAGCATCACATTAGCTCCCAGCCAGAGACATACTTTATCTGTGGGTGGTACAATAGCTTTCGCAAATACTTGCTCCGACAGAAGGAACTGAGTTTCCAAGTCATGGCTGTTGTTCTTTTCTGTCTGTAACTTTTCTATCATTTCTAGAGATCTTTCCAAGTCGGGGATTTGAGCCTTCAGCCGTCTCCTCTTATTGACCAAATTGTATTCCATGAATTTATATTTGCTGTGATTCTCGTCAAGCTTTTTGAGAACTTTATCGACAGAACCTTCATTCTCTGGGGTGGCCATGAAAGCATCGACATCATCCTAAATGCATAATCATCATTGTATTAAAACAATATTCTAATTCACACAATTAACTTGATACAAAAAAAAAACTACTCGCTGTAAGTCATACTATCCAGTGTCATAGTGACATATAGTTATAATTCGTGGGTGCAGGAGTGAATAGTATGTAACCATATAAGGTCTGAAATTAAATCTGACAAGACTACCGCGACAATTGACAATTAGTATAGGTTGCATCAAGGAATATAAAATTTATAGCTGACAATTTTTTCACAAACCATCAGTAAGTCAATAATTTTCTTAAAAATTTGTATTAAAATAAAAAGAGAAAGCATGCCGACACTTCGAACCGTGCCTCACTAAAGATAGCACAGAACGTTTGTAAGAACAGTTAGAAAAAAGCCACTATAGTAAATAATTAAATTAATAGCTCGCTAATCCCTGATATATTTACCACAAAATCAGCCTCTGGAATACCGGCGTACGATTTTTTCTCTGCGTTAAGCTGAGCGTCAGCTTTATTGTTGGCCGTCTCCATCTTGATGTCCTCTTTTTTTTTTCAGCAAAAGTGTAGCAGCACCGTCGACTTATTTTTCAATCACGAAACATAATATTATGGAGAAGACGTAAGATGTATGACCAGACAGAGACGAGTAGGGAGATGCACAATCCTACGGTGTTAGGCGATAAAAAAAAATCATGGCGCTAAGTCAAAGCGGCGACTCTGGAAGTAGGATTTTGTGATCATCGTCTCCGCCGACAATGCGAATCCCATCGTAGCCGAGATAAACGCGAACAGGAACGCGTAGCTTGGCGGGCAGAGGTTCTCCGCTACTCACCGCTGGTTCCCAAAGCAACCCTTAGAACGAGACCGGGAACTATAGAACTTCTCAAGAACTACTGAAGAAGCCTATTGTTAAAGCATTTTTAAGAAAGTGCAGTGTCAACTTGACACCCGTGTAGCACCTCTACCCTTACTAAATATTATTGGATCTTGATTTACTTTCAAAATTTATTCAAAATATAAAATTGAGGCTAAATCAATATCTCGCAAAATGTAAGGAGTAGATAAACATTGAATTGAAATTGTAGAATATCGAAAATAAATTACGTTGAAATTGAAACATTAATAAATTAGGTGCTTGGAACATTAAAATAGTTAATTCAATCAATAAAGTAGTATATTAACACTTAGAAATCTGAAATTCCGGTCAAGCATATTTAGAAGTACTGGAAGTTGGCCAAAGTCGTGCGCGCAGGGCTCGGCGAGTGGTACCGGGCGGATGGTGGAGGGAGCACCGGAGGCAGTCTCCTATACTGGTCTCTTGGAATCACCTCTCTTATCTATTTCCAACCTTCTTTTTCTAGATTCATTACTGTCAATCTTTATTCTCGCTTTCAGCGTCATCTTGCATGAAATCCTGAGGACTGACAGTACCAGATAACACTGTTCAGATGGCGTTTATATATATATAACATTTAGTTTCCCCTCGCGTCTCAGACTCGAACACCCTGTTCCCATCGATCCAGCAATTCTGCATCCATGCACGCATTACTGGATATCAGACTCTGTACAATGCATTGAAATTCCTATAGTTCATCTTTGCTTTCTTCTCGGTACTATCAGTGTCATTAATTATATTCACCAGATTGTCAAGCTCTTTCAAACCGCATAAACAATACATATTATAGTAATGACGTGTTAACGCGGAATATATACATCTCTAACATTTCTCCAAGAATTGAATTTATTCCTCTTAATAAAAGATATTAAAGTGACTAATGTTTAATCTAAATGACAGATCCACCCGCACCCCGTATACGAGCAGTCGACAAACAGACGTACAAAAAGAGAAACGGACGCAGTGGTCAGGATTGACTCGAGAGCCCATTCTTCCTCCTCCTCCTCCTCCTCCTCCTCCTCCTCCTCCTCCTGGTCTGATGTCCTTCGATTGGCTTAATGGGCTCGAATAGTGGCCATATCGAATCAATCGGAACAACCGAATTATTCTACAGCATCGTTACGATGATATATTTAATTGGAATCACCCTTGATAAAACTATGTTCCATCACTAAGAAAAACTAGTGCAGTTACTCCGTAAGTAAATCATAAACAGATTACAAAAGTTCCCCCAAGGCCCTGAGAACACGTTACAAATAGAGACATTAAGTCTTCGAATTACTCAAGAAAATCAATCAAGAGGTTCTAATCCACTCGTCTCTGCATCGTGATTCGACATAGCCAATAAAGGTAGGCACGAAAAGGCACGAGTGGATCCCTCAGTTTTTCCGGCATTCCGTTTTCTCGCTCGCTTCTAAACGAGCCTGATTGACCCTAGGATATGGGAGTGTAGGCTGCACGGGACAGATTAAGGATGTAACGTTTGTTGTAGGCATAGATCATCATGATGACTCGTAACGAGTGCGTGTCGAGCGTTAGGGCGATCATATGGGTCTGACTACTACGGCTACTGTGGCTACTATGAGCTACTATGGTTGCGAGTGGTTGTGAGCGCTGCTCGTATAATCCCTGTAGGCCATACCAAAAAGGAGGAGGAGGAGGAGGAGGAGGAGGAGGAGGAGCGAGTGGAGATAGCCAGTGAGCAAGAGAGCAACTCGGTAAGCCAGTAACTAAGCGAGTTGGAGGTCGGAGGAGTATATTGGCCATTTCCGCAGGAAGCTCTAGGTAACCTGTAACGGCCATTGAGATTGGGATTGAACGCGCAATGATAGTTTCGTAACGAGTCGATTTCAACAGCTCATCCGATTAACAGGTGAAGAAGACGATTATTAATTACAAAAGCTAAATGCATACACGAACGCATCGGCGAATTGCCAAAGGCTAAAAGGAATCTGAAAGGTAAAACCTTATGGAATCGCATGATCTCTGGCCAGGAATAGGTACCAGAACGGTTAACACAAATTTTCAGGTAAACAAAAGAAAGATCTATTCCGAAAGGCACTCTTGCCAAGGAAAGGTCTTGTTTGAGGATCTCTTTCCAGTTTACATTGAACCGCGCGACAATGCTCGTGACTAAGAAAGGGGAGAGGTCACTAAAAGCGAGAGGACAGCGGATCTCCGTCCGACGTTCCCGTGTGTTCCTACCTACACCTAACTAAACAGCCAAGATCATCCCCTATGAAGAATGTATATGGGTCCATAGGATTTTTCACAGCTCTCAAGATTGACATTGACATTAGCAGGGTGAGTCTACCCAACAGTTTTTTTTTTTTTTTTTTCTATGTACGAATACTCTATGTATCGATGAAAGTCAAATATCGTATCGAGTATTGATCTTACGAATGAGCATCTTTCAGGTTCTCATTGCGAGCTCAGCGCTGGGAAGACCGGTTGATCGATCGATCGGCACGTGCGAACGTATGAATGAAAGTTCAGGAGTACTACAGTAAGAACAGGTCAATCTGCCAATTGACCAGTAGTGAGTAGTAGCTATATATAGTTCACAGTATGTATATACGTGAAGCTATCTATGAAAGAAGATTCAAATCGTTTCACTCTGCGGCTTGTATTATTTGTCAAGTGAACTAGTCGGCGGCTAGTGGTTCGGAATGAGAATGAAAATGAGAATTGGAATGAGGGATGGTCAAGGGGAGCGAAGCGATGAAAGTGGATAAGGGTCCCCGGGACTTGGTCGCTTCGTGGCTTCGTGTAGTGGGAGTCCGGCTTTACTGTCTGCTGCCAGTTCGTAGTCAGTTGCTCTTATGCTAGTCAGCGGCAAAGGACAGAGCTGCTCTTCGAAAGTATCGAGCGTCGCGATTCGTTTATACATGAACACAGTAATTCCAAGAGATTTTTCAACGAAACAAATACTTGAGGGACTACCAATATTCTGGTGTATTTTTTTTTTTTTGGAAAATTAGTGAAGGTGGCACGCTTGTGAGAGACGGCTCTATTTTTTGTTTTGGTTTAAGTGAACCCAGTGCTGCAGGATAAGATCTGTGCGTGAACCTTTTTATCGTATGACAAGAGCCCAGCGGGTGATTCGCTCTAGGAAGGAAGACAATGCGGAGAATGCAAATTTGAATATCGATAAAAGGAACGAGACTGCCGGCTCCTCGGCCGTTGGATGAGCAGACGAGAGGAAGATGCGTGGAAGATGAAGATTAGAATTTAAAAGGGTGCCTTTTTTGGGGGAACCGCGAAGGTCTTCGAGGGTTTTATGTAGGGGTTGGATATTATGTTAGAGAAGAGGCTATGCGTGTTACTGAAGGTGCTGGTGTTGACGGGAAGCGTCGCGACGCTCCTGCCGGAAGACCTCGAGGTGCGGAGGCCTCCAGGAAGTCTTCAAGAGGAATGCGCCTCCAGATGTCCGGATCTCGATTTGAATCAGGTAGGATAAAATCTCGGAGAGCGCTTCGAGGAGACGCCGGTAGCCAATTAATCGGATATGCCGCAAAAGTCTTTCATGCTTTGCGGATTCCAATGGACTCTTATTTTTATTTAGAATCTTTGAATCTTTTTTATACCCCTTTTTTTTCGTTACACTCAACGCCCGTTATTTTCTCACGTTCGGCTACCATGAATCCTGCCATGCGGAACGTCCGCAGCATCCAGCGCTCTGTTACTCCTCTCGACGAATTCTTGAAATGTATTTTGAAGTAAAATTCTTTTCAAGCTCCTATCCACTGACGTCACTCTACGAATATGCTGGTTTAACGCAATTAATTGCTCCAGATACATTATCCATTAGGCAGCCATTATGGGTGTACACATATGTATATGCAGGCGAGAAACTTCAATTGGTCCTGCGCAAACGTTTCGTATTCGCTTCCCCGAACGTTAACAAAGCTTCTCATCCACTCAACAAACGTATCCCGTTCGTGTTCGTCGGTTAATGACGTAAACGCCTCACTATGTAACATTCGCGACTGCAGCTCTGGAATTTCAATCCAGTCCAAAGAGATGACCAATATATTCTGGTTCAGGACTCCCGAGAATCCAAAGAATCCAAAGTGCCCCTCGGATTAGACGTCCGTTCTCGAGATTGGGGTAGATTAAAAAAAACATTGATGACACACAAAAAAAAAGTGAAAGGGAGCAAAGCAACGTACTTCACTGATTTTCAGTAGCGAAATAAAAAAAGTACCCATAGAAAGTTTGACAGATTAGTTTACAGCTTCGGCGGCTCCATAAACATGATAGGGTGTCCAATAAGAAAATAAATATCCACACCGAACGAAGATATCGCGAGGGTCAATCGTCTGGCATGGAAAATAATGGTAAAATCAATGTTCCAAGAGAAACGATCAGGTTTTTTTAAAAAAAAAAGAAACAGTTTTAAGAAAAATTGGTCGCATATCCACGCAGCGCCGATAACCGAGACGCGATGGCCTTTGAGTAAGGAGTCCGAAGTTGATAGATTCTCCGCGAGCGTTATTTCAATTTAACGCGCAGCTATCTGTCGCTCGTTCGAAACAGCCCGGAGCAACGGCTAACCTAAGAACAGTCTCAAGTCCGTATTCGGCATTTTTTACCGGCAAAATTCAATTCGACACGCGATTACTTCCAGGCAGATAATAAATCTTATCTGGACCCCAAAAACACAACAACATCCAACAGTCTGTCTCGGTATACCGAATAACATTGTTTACGCGTCTTTGACACTTGCAAGATGTTTTCGTCTGGCATGAAATAAATTCCAAAGCCACGTCCATAGTCGGAGCGCTCGATCCTATGCCACTCGCACAAAGCATTTATCATGTTTACCAGATTTATCGTGGCTGTTTAACCTTGCGAGGAAGGCACGGATGCAATAAGCTATCGTAACACGTGCTGCTTCGAATTGTAACGAGATAAATCAGTCACGAACGTCAAAAAGTCACGAATCATCAAAACAAATATCCGTTACAACCATTACTACCCTTTACCTCCATTGTGTTCCATTCATAATCAATATTGGTATCAATCTTCGCGTAAATCGTAGAACCACCAAGAGACACCGTCTTCGCAAAGAATCCTGACTTTCCGACGCTGCGTCTTCGATCACGCTCAGATGTGAATGCAGCTTAAGGCGAACCGAGCATAGGAAGGCACGGAGTATAAAAACGACTGCACGCGAAGGACGTATCAATTTAACCTCACTCTCCACCCCGAACGTACCATTCATTAATTAACTTAACTACACAACGGCGCATCGTCGCTCGCCTTAAGCCCAGCTTCCACGACCAAAGACGAGCTACGTTCGTCTCCCTTCTTGGCTTTGCTTCGCTTCTGGCCCGTGAAGCGACCATGCGGGTTTCCCTCGGCTTCCTCGGGGAGAAGAAATTCTGGCAAAAAATATCGGGAGAAAAGACGAAGAACGCGGGGGGCTATTGGGGGGAGTCAATAAGAGACGTGAAAAAAACTCGTAAAAAAGATGGTACGCCGTTCGGTTGAAGGATAAACGAAATTTAAGATTTCTCAAGGCAAACCGACTCGCTCGAAGTCTGTTACTCCTGCATCCAGACTAATTGATAATTGGCCTCAATCCTCTTCTCGCTATTTGCGGCTTAACACTGATTGCCAGTATGGCAACTTGGTACGATAGATCATTTTTTATTTACTTTCTACAGTTATTTGACAGGTTTTACGTATCTGCTTTTTTGTACGGTTTTTCATGTTTTTTGATAACTTTTTTTCATTATGTCATTTGTCAACTGTTTTTGAAGCGGCACTATCATTTTGGCAGATTGATGCGTATTCGTGGGTCGGATTGATCGTGAGCGGGACCAGAGGCGATAAAGAGGGATCAGCGGGCAATTCAATTATGGCAATGCCGTATATAAAATTATATGAAATTAGCCTCCCCTCGTCTCCTTATCGTGTCACGTAAATCTTCGTTTTCTAATCTCGACGCGTTACAAAATCTCGTAACTAAAATATCCGATATGAATTTCTATGTGATGAAAGTGAAAGCTGTGATAACGTGGTCAACACTATTACACCTAATAACTCAACTCTATGATAATTGATGAAATAACCCCTTTTTTTACTAGCTCCCCCCCGGCCCTATAGCTTATGCGAGGGACTGTCCAACAAAAAAATATCGATTACACTACGTACAGGAATTAAAATGCTGATATGGAATTTCGATAAGACGTACGAGAGACACGATCGGTGATTGGTAAACAAGAGTAATAAAGTCGTTATCGTATCTCGAGGTGATGCTTAGGATAACCCTGGACGTTGCGTAATAGGGAAAACCATGTACCGTGATTTATGTACGACTTTGGAGAGAAATATCGTATGCATAATATATACTATGTTATTATTTTTTATCTGATAATTCCTCGTCGCGTTCAATTACGTTAAAAATGGAGTAACGACCCGGTTCGATTCGAGCCGATAACAATGCGAATCTGCGCATCAACCTGCAACGTTACATTACGCAGACAATGAACTTCCTGTCGGACCGTATCCTCCGCTCTCTTTCGTTTCACGACACCGTCAGCCATTTTGGTCCGCCTCGTCTTCTCGTTCCCGACTTCCTAGGGATTCCCCTAAAATCCACTGGTACACGTGACTTTTTTTTTCCCTGGGACTCGCGACCAATCGGAACTGCAGAATCGTGGAATCGTCTGTCTTGTCGATCGATCGATTATCTATTCACCTCATTTTCCTTTTTAACGCTCGTATGCAGTTAACAGCCCACGGGAAACTTTTATGGTCGCTTTTGGACTCTACTTAAATTTCCGTGCATAAACAAATCCTGGGAACCGGAGTTTGGCTGCGGTGGGTATGACGTAAGGTCAATTAAAATGTATCTATGCACCCGTCGCTCTGTGCACGGAGTCACGTGTGTTACGCTGGAAGCCATATTCGGTCGACACTTTATTTCTCCGTGGATATTCTACACCTACCGTATACGCGTAGCACGGGGAAGCGTTGTTTTGATTTTATGGTTATTTTTTTTTATGAAATATATTTTGAAATATGGGTATGAAATTCTGATGGTTCTTTTTTTTTTAAATCTTTCGCGGGTTACAACGACGTGAAAACTGACCGTTAAGTTTATTTCATAAGGGGATCCCACAAATCTCACGAGGTGCAGCGACGTCCTGACGTTCCAACCGAGTGGACACGGTGTGGTTCTGGTATCTGGTATCTGGTGTGGACTAGGTATACATACACCTAACACCGTGCGACCCTATCTCTGGAGACCGCATGAAAAACCACCTGACACCGCTTTGCCTTAACCTTCGGACCAGGAACACATTTGCACCTTCGCGCTGTGCTTCGATGCAATCATTACTGGCTTCGTTCCCATTCAGAATTGCACTCAGCTATCTTGGGGTCACGTAGGTTAGGGTTAGGTTAGGGGTTGCTTGAAATACCATGAATAATAAAAGTGTCTAGTTTTTACATTGTATTTAAATATGAGCAAGCGAGGGGTTGATTTTTGAAATTATTTTTAAAAATCGAGAAAGAAATGGTGGAAACCCTTACAATATTCAGGGTGGATCGGGATCGGCTTCTTGGAGATTTTCAACGAACGCAAGCGGAAGGGACGTCATACGATCGCCGAGGAATCAGGATTCAGGAAAGACGCAACAGTTGGCGAGCGTCGTCGTCCGTGACGAAGACGTTTCAAGACGGCCCGATGTTAGGAGCGAAGAAAAGGGATGGAAGGTCGAGAAGGGTTTAAGGCCGGAAGAGCAGACCAGGTATACGTCCGGGTGATCCACTTAGATTGGATGTAACCCTTTGAGGAGGAAGGGTTAATTTTTTTTTTCAAATAACGACTCAACGAAAATTCGTTAAAGCGCGTGAGAAAGGAAATCGAAGTCAAGGAGCAAGTTAGCATTTGAAAATGTGTAGGGGCGATTGCCGTAAAAGTGTGATTAATCGATTACAAAATTAAATTATAGAAGTGGATGAACAGCGAACGCGGGAACGGAGTGGTTTTGTTAAGTCGAGTTCAAAGTTGAGCGAATTGCGCAACGTGACAACGCGTAGCGGAGACGAAACGAAAAACGAAATATGAAAAAAGACGATTAAATTAATATCGACGCGTGGAAGTCGATAGCCCCGTTTATTCTGACGAGTGTCGAGAAATTCCTTCGTATCTCTTTTTTTTTTTTTTTTTTTTTAAAGAGACATGGACCAATCCGTATCTCGGGATAGCAAAACGGTCATGGATCACTGAACGACAAAATGTCTACTACCGATAGCCTAGCTCGTATATGCTCTCTCTCTCTTTCTTTCTCTCTCTCACTCTCGAGGGCTTAGGTAACCGTTCAGGGGACAGGAGAAAATAAATTGAATCGCTTGCTGCCTTTAAAAGACAGTAAACTGTTTCATCCGGTTCAATTGGAACCCCCAGTATAGCTGCGTGCAATGATAAATCACCGAATTAAAAGTGCGAAGCCGCGTATCGACCAATCCTCTATCTTTGTCCTTGTCTCTTTTATATATATATATATATACACATCGGCAGTGGAACCTGGTTACACCCACATGCACCTTTCAGGTACAATGAGGATTTCCGGGACACAGGTGCACGTCCTGCGGACTCGTACAGGGGATTTCAAAACGTTAAAATCAACCCTAACGTCGAACAGGTTCACGTCGTTACATAGAAACGTGCTGGTTTAAAAGGGGTGCTAACCGAAGCGTGCCTCCGTCACTATGGGAATTTCAAGCTTCGTTTTTAATGACCGTGTCGTTGGTGTGGCGAAACGTTTATGCTTAAAAGGACTCCGTTCTCTCACCTGTTGCTCTTTCCTGTTTCAACGAGTAACAACCCCAAGGCTGTGCTTAAGATTGTTCGTACTGGGCTAATTGTAAGACGTGGCTGTTTCAATTAATATTCTTACATTGGCATTCTTTTACGTTGCAGAATCGAACGGACGACGCAAGTTCGGAAGTCGGCTGTGGCGTCAGATGCAAGATAGATCAGGTAGGGTCCTTATACTTTGGTTTGACAATTTATTTTAATCGTTTATCGAAACGAGCAAGTGGATCGGAAAAATTCGAGATGAACGAACCGAGCGACCCTGGAGACGATGCAAGGGGAATTTGGTCCCTGGTTACAATGAAAAAGGTACTTCCGTTTCGATGGGGAGCCCCGTTTGGGAAGAGTCAAAGAGTGAGACTGATTGTTTAGTGTGTGTGTGTGTGTGAGAAAGAGAGAAAGAGAGAAAGAGAGAAAGAGAGAAAGAGAGTAACGGTGCGTGGACGCTAATGACAAATAAAAACAAAACTCTTCATAGGCACAATGAATGGACGCAGGAATGAAAGAATGGGCGGCGCGTAGGGCTTCGTGTTTTAAATTGGAACGCGTACGAGCGCGGCCTTTGGCGGATGTCGCCAAATTGACGTGCGACTCCGGATTCTCTGGGTATCTTCCGGAAGTTGACGAGAGAGCAGAGGAAAAGGGATAAATAAATGAAAGTTGACAATGCACAGAGAAAATATGAGAATGGGAGAAATTAAGGAAGTCACGGTTTCATCCCCCTAATCAAATCTCACGTTTCCTACATTGTTACTGGAATTTCATTGTTTTTTTTGGGCTAAATCGAAGGAAACCCCCGTCTCTGCGTAACCGGAAGGATATTCAGCAAGGCGTATCTCCACGATGGGAAAGGCCGAACTAGTAATTACGCATTCGGGATTCAGGACAAACCGACTATTTGGATATTTATTATGCACACCCCCAACGACCTTATCGAAAAAGTGCATTCATTAAATTTCAGCCTGGTTTACATGTACGATTGTATCGGATCGTACACGAGGGGTAGTTATGCAGGGGGGAAGATATGGGAGGAAAAAAAAGACCCTAGAACAAACACGCTTCGCTCTACGCGCGCGAATTATGCGAGTTTACAATATGTAATTTCCCAGCGACCAGTCATTTCACGCTCGACGCCCGTTAGAAACGCGGCATTAACGGAAAAAAAGGGAAACGGCATTCCTCCAGGGTAGGGAGCGTATGTATTTTTATACGTGCTCCAGAGATTTCGAAATTCTCCAGGACCCAAAGAAACGCTGCGATACTCTGCTTTGTGTACGCGGCCATCGCCCGTTATTGTCCCCGGCCAAATTTGGACCAGAAGCAGAAAGGGACCACCGACTGGGAACAAGTGGCTTGTCTCGAGCATTGGCTACCAGAAGTTACTCAGGTCTACAAGCCACTTGGGGCTAGACGACATAAATAACAGTAGACGCGGACCACCCTTTCGTTGTTTACTAGTTCGAAAAAGGGGAAAAACTGGAATATATTCAGATCGCAGTTTACAGTCAATTGTTTATGCCATGAGTTATGGAGGATTTTGCTCAGATAATACGTAACGAGCATCTACCATCTATCATCTACTATCTACTATCTTCTAACCAAAGCCACTAAGCGAGTAGAGAGGGCCACAGCCAGGCTATAATATGTGTCGAGTATTTAATGAGGAAGTGAGAAATTAGCGTCGGTTGCGTCGTACAAATGGCTACGTCTTTTTCCACCGTTCGGCAGCCTCGTCAACCCCGTCTGGGGGTCATAGACTGATCCACCACCAGACACAATAATCCCCGAGATCTCGGTCAGCCCGCCAATCACTGCCAATCGATCGATCACGGGTCGCTCGGGCATTTCAAGTCCCTTGCAGAGTGTATTGTCGCACAGCAAAGACAAAACGAACGAATAAAATTTATCTGGGACTTATCAAGGCCCCCTTTTCCTTCACGGAACTTTTTGAGTTACGCTCGTAGCTGACCTATGTGATACCCTCCTACCCATCAGCCCTCGCTCCTCACCACTACTCATAGCTACGTCACGGATCGTACCAATCGCCAACACCATGTTCGGACCAACACACTGATCCTTTTATTGCCTCTGCTCATTGACTTTTATTCCTTTCTAGCTCTGCTTATTATTTTCAAAGATACGATAGGACCCCGTCTTGTTTGAGCAATGGCGCCTCTCAGACCATCCCAGTCTCGGGACTCAAGACTCGGGCCACTTGTCTCGGTACAGTCAGTCAAGTCGTACAGGAGATACGTGAAAAGTAAAAAGATACTTTCATTCCCAGCATCAATTTGGAGCTGCGTTTATATTTATTTACGGACGTTTACGTAAACCTTACTATTTTTACTATTTAATACCCGGCATCCTCGATTACTCCTGTTACGTAATATTACGCAACTCCCCGAAACAATGTATAACAGTTGCATTACCTACCAATGTCCAAGTGTCACGCTCACGGAGATACAATCGTTATGAAACACCCTGTACGAGTGACTATTATATCCCCGAGCGTGACCTTTTAACACTGTAGCCATGTAACTGCTTTATCTGCTTTTCCCTGGCAGGTATCAGATCCACAAAGTCGTGTATTGGAAACTGAAGTCGGCATTGTGTATACGGAACGTCGTACGTGTGGTGGCACACCGAGAGATTACTGATTCGCTATGACTCGGGTTAATGAAATCCGACTCCCGAGACTCTTGAGCGTCGCGAATCTCCTGGCTGTATGTATATTTACATTTGAATGAACGACGCCACTGAGCCGTCTCTTCTACGTCTCTTCTACGTTTATGCATTCACGGGGTTTATCGGCTGCTTTTAAGATTTTCACCGAGGTTACCCTTGCGATCGGTATCGAATTTCTACAAGGCGTTACCTCGTCACTGATGGATCCTGCTTAGTCGTCCGGGCTAAGCTTTCAATTATCGCTGTGATAACAACGATAATAACAATGCTTCTTGACACGACGATTACTCTTTTTATTTTCTAATGCCACGTGGAGGACTTCAATTCGGCATCGTAAATCCATGCACGCTGCTACGCACGAGGACCACTTCTTATTTATTGAACGTAGGCGTTACTTGAGGCACGTGCCACGCGTCGGGTATTATCTTTTAAAAAATTACAGTTTCACTTCGAAGCTAACTCGTACGAATTGCGTCACGAGACTTGGACGCTCGTTATCTTGCTACGTTTACTTCCGGAATTTAAGTTTCAGGCCTCGTACCGAAGAATTCGATGCGTTTCGTTATTTTTGTGGAATTTTTTTTTAACTCTACAATTATTCGGTATCGGTTGAGATTTTTCGAGGGAATTTAATCTGTGACGTGTAGATGTATGGGGGTGGGAGTGGGGGGTATCCTTCGATACGTAATGGCTGCTGTATGCTTTAAAAAATCCCAGGCAGCAACGAAGGCCCCTGGAAAAATGTCATTCATCACTTAACGCCGAGAAAGGAGACACTGGGGTCGTTTATAAGTAATTATTATGGGACGGACGTCTGTCAAGTGGTGGTATGGTGCTTGGAGGAGTCCATGAAAATCGTTTTATGCTTAGAAAGAAACCGGCTGACGTTTCTGGACAAAAAAGAAACTGTACCGAGATGCGTAAGATTATGAACGTTACTAGATGTAACTAGCTAGTTACTCTTAGACCCTCAGAAACGTCTGCGAGCCTGCGACAAAGAGACATTATGTTCTGTTTACCGATGCTCGTAAATTACTAGAGTGATAACCAGTGACTTTTGAAATTTAGATTTTTTTTTTTAAATGAATCTTTAGGAAAATTCCTAACCCAACTTTTTTTTACGTTTTATATGTTTCAGTGCACAAAGGGTTGTGCTGCGTGGCAGCAGGCATTGGAAACAAGCTGTCAAGCGGTTTGCGTGAGTAATTTGTCATGGTCGTTTATTTAAGGGTTATTTTGTCTATTAAAAAAATGAAGTGAAGTTGGCAATCACTTGGCGGTTTAAATCCTGTTGCCTCTATTAATTATTCTTGATGCTCCGTTATCTTAAGCATGACGGATGGTCTTCGATTTATTTTATTGTTTCTCAATGGCACACGTGTGAAATGGGGTTCCGATAAATTCGTAAGCAGTGTTCGCTATTGTGGGTAATCGATTATTTGGATTTTTTTTTAGAACGGGACCCAAGAGTTACTACCACCGAAAGAGTTGTACTGCGTGCTGGGATGTCACGACGCCCTGAATCGATATTTTCAACAGCTCAAAGGTAATCAATGGAATAATTTTCTACTGGATTCAGATCCTTATTGGCTGGACAATAGACTGTATTACTGATACATTTGTGATAATTAAAAATCTATGAATTCCTTAGCGTAACGATCTATCGTGTCCAATGTCAATTGTTCTTCGTCGTACTGATCGAAGTTACTCGCGTCACCTGGACTGCTGCATTTCGGTACAAAAGTGGGTTCGACCTTTTGATAATATATGAGAATCCAATCAGTCGTGCGGAACCATCGATGCTTCTTGATGTCCATAGGACCGTCCTTGAGATTCCCATAGCGCTTAGTCAGGTCGACCTGAAGCAAATTCTTGAGGATGTCCCTGAGGTCTTCGCCAAAGTGCGAGGCGTGCTTGTATTTGCCGGCTACGATCTTCTCGTAGATCTTCATGGGATCGTGAGCGTAAAACGGCGGGAAACCGGCGTTCATTTCAAAAATTAATACGCCAAAGCTCCACCAGTCCACGGACTTTCCGTAACCTTTCGAGAGTATGACCTCAGGTGCCAGGTATTCGGGGGTCCCGCAGAGAGTCCACGTGCGGCCGTCGACCAATTTGCAAAATCCAAAATCCGTGACCTTGAGGTAACCCTTGCTGTCGATTAAAATATTCTCAGGCTTCAGATCCCTGTATACCAGACCGCAGTGGTGCAAGTACTCCAGAGCCAGGGCGACCTGAGCTGCGTAAAATCTTGATAAGGTCTCCGTGAACTTGCCCATCTGTCTCAGATGCGAGAACATCTCGCCGCCATTGATGAACGGCAGGACCATGTAAACGTACGAATTGTCCTTGAAGAAAAACTCCATGTAAACGACGAATGGAAACTTCAGGCTCTGAAGTACCCTCTTCTCGTTGCTGGTGTGCTCGATCTGCTTCATCCTCACCAGCTTTCCCTTCTCGAGTATCTTCATCGCGTAATACGTTGAATTTGATTTATACTTGACAAGCATCACGCGGCCGAAGGCACCCGTGCCCAGGGTACGAAAACGCTCGAAATCGTCGAGCTTGGCGTTGTCGTTTTTTTTGGATTTCCACTTTTCCATAAAAGACACTTTCAAACCGTCGAGAATCGTTTGATAGTCCTTAAAACCTTTCTCTCTTTCCTTCTCGTCCATGATTAAATCGACTTTCCGTGAATCTCCAATCGTCTGACGTTGTCGCCGAGTGAAAACAAAAGGAAACATCAAGAAAGTGCCATTAATGGCCATTTTCAGATTAATGAGACCCGTCCTTAATTTACAGCCGAAATAGGAACGCCATCGGCACCGGCACTCGTGGCAGATTCCTTAACGGCGACGTCCCTTAGATTGGAATGGAAGGGGATCGACGTGGAGCGACGCGGGGGTGGAATATCATACCTGGTACAGTGGCGCTACGAAGAGCTAGCAGAGACCTGGCAATACTGTCGAAATCAATCGTGGGGCGAAGACGATCAAATTCTAGTCGAGAATTTACAACCTTACACAAAATACAGGGTGAGTCCCTGAAATCTTCGTTTTAGGTCAGGTCGTACCTGGGATCAAGATCTTACTCGAACTCCATCCCTCTGACCCCCTTCTGACCTTTCTTCCAGTTTCGCGTAGCGCTGCTGCTAAAGTCCACGCAACACAATCCAGAGCCAATTGTTTCTGCTCCGAGCGTCGTGATCTTGACTCATTCGGCTGGACTCCCGACATCAGCGCCGGTAATTGTTCGGGCGGCAGCCGTTGATAGTTGCCGCGTGTCTGTCTCCTGGGAACCGGGCCCGTTCCCAAATGGGCCACTCTTGTCCTATGTCCTGCGGCTACAAGGGGCTGACTACTCCCAGCTTAAGGTATACGCCACGCCAGAACTCGACCCTGTTCTCCAGAGTCCATCTTGTCTCTCTAATTCTTTTTTTATTTTTTTAATTGCGCTACTCGACGTCTCTTTGACAAAATGTGCCGCGCGTTTTCACGGTCCTACTTTGTGCCTATTGAAATTCTCTGTGTCGTTTGTCTCTTTTCTCTTCACTTTAACTGGCATCAAACTGTCGTACGACGAATCCTTTCGATGCGCACAAAACTCGCTTTGCTCTTACTGCTCCTTCTGCGCTCGAGAGAGCAATCAAGTCATCGAGTGTACAGCTGGTTCTGCAAGCAATAGGCTTACTCGCTTGAACGGGAGTCAATTAAGAAGTGGAATAATTTTTTATTTTACTTAATTATTATTTTTCATAATATTCAATTCCATCTTCTTTATTGGTTCACGTGATATATATATATATATATATATATAGATGCTTTGCCGAATAACCTCTAACTTGCTTGGCCGCCGAATGACGTGTCACCGAATGCTTTTTATTTATTACTATGTGAATTCGCTATCGGCATCTGGAAAACTTGCAAGAACCAGGAAACCTCGAACACTACGTTTCTGGCATGGCGTTCTATCCTATCCGCTAGTTACACTTTAACAGGGGACTTTAAGGGCTGGAGACTGTACAACCAGATTACTCTATGTTTTCCACATCTCTTCGCAAACAGGATATACCAGCCTCCGAAAATACGGATCACTACATGTTTCAAAATCTCGAACCAAATAAAAATTATTCCATAAACGTCACCATGAGGAATGGCGTTGGCGAAGGACCACCAGCTATTATCTATATATCGACCACGCCGGAGCCAGCTGGTACGTTCTTCGGCAACCTCAGCTGTCCAATTGACATACAGAAGGTTCCTAACGATTTCTATAATTACAGTCAAGGACACTCAGCAACCAATTCTCGTCCTTGGGGGTGAGCATACCGTCATGAAGCAAGGTGCCGACATGCTGGAAGAACCAACTTTGGTTTATCGTACAAGTAGCATCATCCGTGGGATAGCCATACACGTAGCATCTGCCCAGCTGTTCGTATCCGATTCGACTGGATACGTGTATCGAACTTCCATAATCGAGCCAACTGAGCCAATACCAGTCCTGAGTCCAAATCAGGCAAATTTTAAACCACTGGGTCTGTCCGTCGATTGGCTGAATCTTCATCTGTACGTTCTGGGCGAAGTCAAACACGCGACCACCGTTTGGCAGATTGCCAGATGCAATTTGGACGGAAGAGGACTGACCGTCGCCATGGCCGGTTTTCTTACAAGACCCTCTCACATAGAGGTCGATCCGTATAACGGATATCTTTTTTGGGTCACTCGTAACGGACTCTACAGATTGGATTTGTCTGACATCAGTAATGGGGTAAAGCACGAGGTAATAGCTTTTTCGAATTTTAATAAAAATTTTCTACGATTTTGAAAATTTTCTTTCCACATTTCTACCATTGACTTTGGCAGGTGCAACCGTATTTGATTCTCGAGGATCCTGACTTGGGTGCGTTCACTGTTGATCATACGAATTTTCGATTGCTGGTACCGCATCATACTCAAAATACTGTGATATCTGTGTCCCTGGACGGTCGCGAGGTTATAAATCTGAGAAACAATACTCAGAAACCAAAATTCAAAAACGTCGTCTCCTTGGCTATGGCCAATGGTCTCTTTCGGTGGACCAACGGGAAGGAAGTTCTGACCGAGGATTATCATGTGGGACAGAACAGATATTTTCACAATGCATATCCTGATAGGTGAGGAGCCAGGAACGTACGAGCAAGAAGTTAACTGTGCACAGGGAAATTACTTGCATCTTTTTGTTTTCTTTGAAAGACGCGACGGGTCGTTCGTCAGCGTCAGTGTCCTAATGGATGCCAGTCAGCCAGTTCCGGTACCGGTAAATCCACCGACTGGAGTCCAGGCTGTCTTGGGAGCCGAAAGAGCGAAGGTATCCTGGCAAGCACCTCATCTGCTGGGTGGACAAGGCAAAGGTGCCTGGCAAAATTGGTCCTACGAATTGGAAATCAAGGATGAGGCGACTGGTGAGACGATTCGTCAAAAAGGAATAGCCGGCGCGTCGCATACGGTTCACCACTTGCGCGAGAGATCAGAATATTCGATAAAGGCTGCAGCCTATACCAGTGCCGGTAGAGGACCGTGGTCTACGGAATTTCGTGGACGAACCTTAAGGTATAGAAATACTTGAGAAAAATTTATCATTTTGTAGAACAGGCTTCAGTCTCTTCGTAGACTTTAGGGAGATGGAGATTTTGTGTTAAAAAATAACGCTTGCAGTGATCCAAGGGATGGTTCCTACGCATCCATATTGTGGTCTGCCAATGAAGGTTTATTGAGGAGTGACGTAACTGGAGAAAACATGGACACTCTTATACACAAAACAAGCCTGAAGGATTCCGATAACGAATATCACATCGTGGATATATCCTGGTACAAGGACGTACTGTATCTAGTGGGAAATAATTCGATTCTGTATCGATACAACATTACCAGTCACCAGAAGACAAGACTGAATATTAATTCTGTGGGTAGCATAGCCGTGGATTGGATATCCAAGAAATTGTATTGGGCAAATCCAAAGCAACAAGTAGTGAGTATCGCGATGAGTCGATTGACAAAAATTATTCTCTTTGTCTACACAAAAATTTGAACTCAATTTTTTACGCATCCAAATAAAGCAGTCTGCGATTTTCGTCCTTTTTAGATAACACGCTCCAATTTAAATGGTTCGCAACACGAGACAATGTCGATCCTTGCCATTGTTAAAGAGTTAATGATAGATTCTCTGGAGGCTTATTTGTACTGGTCAACAGGACACGCGGTCGAGGTGGCCAGACTCAATGGTCAGGATAGGAGATATTATCATTCCGATGAGATTTTTAATGGGAAACAGGTGATGGGTTTGACTCTAGATACAGAAAACAGATACGTATATTGGATCGTGAGAAGCTACGAGAGCGGATCGGTGGTCTACAGAGCTCCAACGTCCGAGAGGATCCCGATGAATCATAAAATTGAACCTGAGAAGGTTCGTGAGGTTGTTATTAAAAAAAAAAAAAAAAAAAAAAATAGAAAACCATTTTCTTTATATCGTTTGATTAAATTTCTAAATTTATCATCAGGTGTCAGCTTTGCAACATCCAAGCATGCAAGGACCCCTTTGTTACTTCTCGGAGCACCTGCTGTGGCTTCAGGACGACAGAAACGCTGTTATCGGCGATATGACTGGTCAGAATACAGCTGTTATCAATGGAATCACGTTATCGGGTCTCCGTATGGTATCCATCATGGACACAGCACTGCATCGATATCCAATGAATCTCAGTGCAGAGAATATCGTGGTGCTGCCGCATCCTGTCGATCTCGACAGCATCAGAGTCGTCGGCACTTGGCGTAATTTTAACGTCTCCTGGGATCCCGTCAAGAATGTCAATTACGGAACTGTCTTTTACGAAGTCAAATTCGCCGATTATATAAACACCAATTCACAGGCGGAGATCACCACGGAGACTTCGATGCCGTACAATAATTCCGAACAGATCCTTCCCTATTCCGTATTGGAGGTTACCGTAAAGGCCTTCACGTACTGGGAGACTTCGCATCATTCGCGAAAAATTCTACGGTCGCCACAAAGCGTGCCAAGTCAGCCGGTAGATCCGCGGGGATTCGTGGAATTTCAAAAGAACCCCATGCACGAATACATTAATATTTTTGTGATATTCAGGTAAGACTATTTTCAAATTGATTTTATACGGTTCAAGTTTAACGAGCTGATTATAAGGGAGACGCCAATATTGCTTTGCAGGTGGAATCCGCCAGAATTCATCAACGGCGTGATAAAAGGCTACACGGTCAAGCTCTGTTTTACATTGGAAAATACTTATAGCCCAGTTTGTGAAATATTTGACGTTGCTGTTAATAAATTGGAGTACAGCGCGCACGATCTTCTGCCAAATACTACCTACTACTTTCAAGTGAGATCTTATACGGAAGTTGGTCCTGGACTTTATACGGACATCATTGAGGTCTCGACGGAGAACGAATATCCGGTACCGCAGGTGCTGGTCGCCACTATGGACGCAGTTAGAATATCGGATTTGGACAGAGGAATCAATTACACGATAACGAGACACATCGCCGTGGAAGTGGCTTACTTTGCGGCGGAGAATAAAATTTTTTGGATCAACGAAATGCAGGAAATGGTCACTTCCGGTATAGATGGAACGAACGCTACTAAAATCTTGTCGCTAAACAATACCGCTCACAGCCTGTGCGTCGATTGGATATCCAGAACACTATTTTGGACGGAATTGGGATACAAGGAGACCGGAAATCGAATTATGAGATTAGATCTATCGGCCTGGGATGCTGGGGTCCTGAAATATGAAAGTATCGTGATAACAGGAAAGCCCGTGCTTAAATTGGACATTTTACCATTATTTGGGTAAATCAATTGATTTTATCGAAACTCGCATCCTTGGTAGCATCATCCATTAATTTCTTTTTTTTTTTTTTTTTTAATAGAATCCTCTACTGGGTAGAACAGACGAAATACGACCGTGGCGTGACGATGCAGTCGGATTTGAACGGAAAAAATATTCAACCCTTTTTCAATCACAACGAAGACTGCTCTTGTCCTTATAGACCGACGGTCTTACCGGTAATGGCAATCGACGATACAGATCCTCAGAATCCAGTGATTTATTGGGTATCTCGAGAAGGTCATTTGAATATAGCCGATATTGACGGATGCGTGTGCAATTTGGTTATCAATCAAAAATACGAGAGGGGTTTGCCGCCGACTTCGTTGACCGTCGACAAGATGAACGTCTACTGGTCCAGCATGTTAACGGACCGCATATATTTCGTGAACAAGCTTTATCCAGACGTTAGGGAGATACGAGAATTTTACTTATCGAATGTGACAAGCATGAAGGCCATTGGAAGGTCCTTACAATCGTATCCACCGTCGGACTGTCTGGTGCCAACTGGAGAAGAGAATAAAATAGAGGAAGTATCGAAAACAGCGAGCAGCATTAAAATAAGGCTGCCAGAGCCTCTTTCGCACGTAGGATGCGAGAGTTATCATTTGCCCGGAACTCTGTATTCGATTCTCGTGAAAAGATGCACGGAAGACGAGGATTATCCTTGCGAAGGAAGCCACGAAATGAAGTTTGAAACTTTTGAAAGAGAAATAGTCATTCCGAATTTGAAGCCATTCTCGAAGTACAGATTTGACCTGGGTTTGCGGAATCATTACGGATACGTGGAGGCATCCCAGTCCGCTGTGATATTATGGACGGAAGCTGGCGCACCGACGACACCGGAAAACGTCACGGTTCAAGCTCTGACGCCAACCTTGGCTGCTGTTTATTGGATGCCGCCGAAGATTCTTAACGGCGCCGAAGTCCGGTACGAGGTGCATTGGAGATCCATTCGTTTGGTAAATGGAGTGAGGCAGAAGGGGGAGCAGCTGATAAAAGGTACAGAGGCTCCAGCGAACGGACGGTTTTGGGCCATGCTGCAGCCACTGCTTCCGGGACAGGAGTACGTCGTCTACGTACGAGCATATCCGGCGAACGTCAGCGACGCTTACAGCGAGAGTGCTGGGGATGTTGTCAAGATGTATCCGGAACCGAGCAACTTGACGCTGACAGGAGTCAGCGTCAATTCCTTGAACGTTTCTTGGACGCCGACAGTCAATTTGACTATCAGCCATGCTTTAGAGTTCACTACGGTGGGCTTAGAAAAATGGCAGGTCGCTAAAAGTCCGAAAATCTTAACGGACTGCGTCGAGTATTTTATCGATGGACTGCAGCCAAGGACTTTATACAAATTTCGATTAATATTAAAGTATCCAACTTACGATGAAGACTTCGTCTGGCCTTCCGATGCTAGATTTACGTTTCAAACACTTGGTGAGTAAAGTATACCTTTTACCGACAAGTAAAACCGCCCATACTCGAGTTATATATAGAGAATTATAAATTTGACTTTCGATTCAGGCGACGTGCCCAGTGCACCGGGTGTACCAACTGTAACAAAATTACGAAGTTCCGTCTTCCAATTAAATTGGGAACCGGCGCAAGCGCATGGCTCTCAGGTGACGCTGTACCGACTGGAAGGCAAATCGATAGACGAATCGAACGATCAGGAAATTGGCCGTAATCAAAGCGACAACTGGGTCTTGTACTACAACGGAACTGATAACTATTGGATAATAATGGGGGAAATGAATGAGAAGTATCGATTTCGCGTTCAGGCGCGTAATGCTTATGGCTTCGGTGCTTGGAGCGAACCGAGTACCATAATCGACCTGACGGAAACTTCTAGCGGGATGCTGGCGGCTCAGCAACATCTTGGATTGGTCTTAGGACTGAGCGTTCCTGTTGTTGTCATAATGCTACTGTGCGTTTGCTATTTTCTTTGCTGTGAGTAATAAATATTTTACACTAATCAGAACTAAAGAAATCTAGGCAATACACGAATACGTGACGAGTCGTGTATTTATCGGCAGTGTACCGGCAACGCAAGGACGATAAGCAGGCAGTACTACCGCCTGTGGTGTCGGACGTGGAGTTGGCCACGCTTCGGGAAATTCCACGTGGAAATTTCGTACAGTCCAACGCACTGTACGCATCCGCCATTCAGAACGACCCGGACGATTCCTCCTTGCCCAAGATACGAAGAGATCAAATAACTATCGCTAAGATTTTAGGCAGTGGAGCCTTTGGCGAGGTCAGCTGAGCCTTGCAGTGTCTTATAAAATTTAACAAGACGTTTACGGACTTTTTGTCATGAGGTCGTATATTTTTTTTTTTTTTTTTTTTTAGGTATTTCGAGGAAACGCTAAGGATCTAGATGGACCGGGTATCACACCGGTCGCCATTAAAACATTACGCAAGGGTGCGTCAGCCCAGGAAAAAACAGAGTTCTTGCAAGAGGCGCGTTTGATGAGTCACTTTAGACATAAGCACGTGCTGCGTCTCCTCGGAGTCTGTCTGGACACGGATCCACCGCTTTTGGTCTTGGAACTGATGGAAGCTGGAGATTTATTGAGCTACTTGAGAGCTAGTCGGTCCTTACAGTCGACGGATCCTCGAGCACTGCGCCTTCAGGATTTACTAGGGATGTGCGAGGACGTGGCCAGAGGCTGCCGCTACTTGGAGGAGCTGCACTTCGTCCACCGTGATCTGGCCTGTAGAAATTGTTTGGTATCGGCAAAGGAGCGTGAAAGTCGCGTGGTCAAGATTGGTGACTTTGGTCTTGCCAGGGACATCTACAAAAATGATTACTATCGTAAGGTACGCAGAGACAAAAGTTTCGGTTAGATTTTTGAGAATAAATATATCAATGAATAAAATCGTAGGAGGGCGAGGGTCTACTTCCGGTTCGTTGGATGGCTCCGGAGTCGCTCGTCGACGGGGTCTTCACTTCCCAGAGTGACGTCTGGGCGTTTGGCGTTCTCATGTGGGAAATTACGTCACTGGGCCAGCAGCCGTATCCGGCAAGGACTAACTTGGAAGTCTTGCATCACGTACGTGCTGGTGGGAGATTACCTAAACCACCAAATTGTCCACCGGCACTGCACAGACTGATGCTGCGTTGCTGGAGTTCCGCAGACTCCAGACCCAGTTTCAAGACTTGTCTGGAGCACGTGATCACGCTGAGGAATATTACCGAGGACGCCACCTTGATTCCAGTTCATGCTGGACATTATTTGACGAGGCGAGGTTGGTTGCTAGATAATTCTATGAACGCTGCATCCTATGGATCACGCAGATCTTCGAGCATGTTGTTCTCTCGCGTTCGACATGTTATTTCTTATTTATTGACAGTTCTTGGCAGAGACGTCTGTCTTGCGTTCGGCAAAGTCTCGTTAGTTTGACGGTGTTGAGCATGCCACTCGAAATCTAATTACTTGATACGACTTAACAACTTGCGATATTATATTTTATTGTTTTTCTTCTTAATATTGTGCTTTAACAAATACTGATCCATCGCATGGCCCATGCTTGCAGGCGTGTCTAACATGGCTTACTTTGCCGACGAGAATCAAAATCATAACTCAGGTGGGTCTCGTTTTTTTTATCAATATGTATTTTAATTCAATATATTATCGCGTCTCCGCGATTTCGAGCTCGATAAATCTGTGATATTTTTTGGTGCACGCGAATAAATTATTTGTACGATCTAACGATTGAATTATTTTCAGGAAATTCATGGAAGTCGAGCAGTTCCGAAGGAAGCAGGGACATGCAACCATTCCTACAGGATTCCCATACCAATGGGACATTATTAGGCTCAAACGAGGTGCCAAAGTATTTGGAGTTATTAGCCGACAACGAGGAAATCGACATGCGGGATAATCGTAGCGATTACGAAGTGCCTCGATCTATTCAGATACCAGATTCGGTATTGAGGAAAACAGAGAAAAATACAAACTCAATTACGGAACCGAAAGAGAATACCAGCAACGAGGGTACGGAGACGCATTGCGATGCTTCGTCGGACGAACGAGAGCAGATGGAAAAAAAGATTAGACTAAAAAGGGCATCGGTAACCAGTTTAAATTTGCCCGAACGCAAGAGGGCTTCCGTGACGAGCATTGGAGAAAAGTCTAACACTCTGGACGGTTCGGCAATGGGTAATGCGATCAAGTCCTTTTCTAAAAGGGATTCTCTAAGTTCGCTGAGCGAGAGGAGGAAGGGAGACAGAAGTATAGGGCAAAAGAGAGGATCCGAAACCAGCCTGGAAAATAGAAGTTGCAGCTCGAGAAGTTCCTCCGTGAGCCTGGCGCCATCTACCAGACCCAGCTCGTCACTGATCAATTCCCAAAATCCATTTCCACCGAAGAGCACCACCGGCACCAGCAGAGGCAGTCTGATATGCGATACGAATAACGTAAAGAACAGTTTGCCAAAGCTGCAGAGGACCCACTCGACTCTGCCGAATGGCAAAGCCAATATACCGCTGGTGATTAACGGTGCTCTTTTGAAATTGCTACGGCAAACGTCAGGAGTCGAAGATGGCGGCGATATCGTCACTTATACGAATATTAATTCGGACGCTGTGAGAGTGAACGGTTCGTAGACGGACAAGTGATAATATTATTATTAACAGACATTCAAGACAGAGCGTATCTTCGTTCCTAATTCTGGTTTTCTTGTAATAATTGTTAGTGTCGAGGGATACCTCTTTCTTTCTTTTTTTTTTTTTTTTTTTTTTTTTTCAATCGTGGACTCCTTAATGGATTATTTTGAGGAGAGGAACAAGCGTTCTCTGATTTTACTATCGGAGAACCGATGACTGCCATGTTAACGTACATGCATAAAATCCATGTACTGGTTAATCAATAATACTAAACAGTAGGGAGCGTTTAATTAATGTATTTATTAAAGTAGGCTGTACTGGAAAGGACTTCCGACTGTCAACGTACAAATTTGAAAATCGGAGGCCAACGCGCGCTCGCGCCCAAGGATTACCTTGTTAAGTTTACAAGATCTTGAAAAGGTATATTGAGATGTTGAGTATATTGTCAAATTTTATAAGGTACAAAAACAGAAGGAACGACAAGGACACAGACGTCCGACAATCGTAATTCTAAGTTTTATGTTGTCTGATTATAGCGAGCATACGAATGCTCGATCCTCCATGTTGCCTTAAAGTCAGTTACGTGAATTTATGCAATCTGTCGATCATGCTGAATTATTATTAAGGGTCATTGTAAATAATTATTCATTCAGAATCTGTCGAAATACTGGAACTACTTTCACTCAACGTGAAATAATAAATATCGGCCGTTTTTTTTTTTCTTGCGAAGCAACGTATTAACACATACCACGTGGGAAAACATGTAGCAGACTCCGCGAGAAATCTGCACTTTCCCACGGATTTAGAAACTGTGCTAGGAGAATCCGATGATTTATTTATGTAATTATTTATCTGTCGTGCGAATAGGGCTACTTTTTTCAATAAGTCTTCCCCGTTTAAAGTCACAAAATCATTCCCCTGAAATAACGTGCACATATCTATTGTTCCTTAAGTACGTTTATATTTTCCAATTAGTCGTAAGTCATGTAAACCTGTTCGTAGATAATCATTATTTTTGTATATAACTTTTGAGTGAAAATCTATGATGAATTGCGATAGGAACTGTAACATTTGAACAATGCGAAAAGGAAATGCAGGCGTGACAAAAATGGTGGTCAGTAGAGAAAGAGGGAGAGTGACAAATAAAAGATGAAGGACTTGTCACGGTGGAATAATAATTGTCCTTGGACCAAGAGTTAAAGACAATAATTGTAAATAAGAAAATAAATTAATTCGCAAAGGATACGCGTCAATTTAATGTCGTTTTATTTGCATTTTATCATCACTTTACATTATACTTTAAAGCAGGATTATTAATCTGCTCTTTAACATATATAATCCGCTATATGCCGTGCAAAACGATAGACATCGTACAGGATAAAATCAACAAGGCTTTTTGTATTTTTTGTTATACTTGGAATAACGACAAGACGAATTTTACGGTGCAGATTCCGATTCGCGGCCCGTGATAATAAACTCAAAGAGCACTGTATTTTGACATTGCGATAGAGAAATCGGAAATATCTTTCTTTTATAAGATATAATGTAAATAGGACTTTTTCCGAAATAATATGTTATTCGACGTTTGTGTGATCGATTGATTTCTATGCACAAATACTAAACAACCCTGTATATTTAGCGACGAAGAGCGCGAATTAAAATAATTCATGAAAAGTCTACAACGTATTTTGGTTCAACTAAAAAAAATGTTCATAGAATTTGTTAACTATAAATCGTAACCTTGGCGGTTACCAAAATTGCATTAAATTAGCATTGATTCTGAAGATGAAAACGCGGTAGGTCGTGTAATTATATTCAGAATTGACACGATCGCTATAATTATTTTGGAGGAGATACCTGTGCTGTAGTGGTGAAAGGGACGTCGTCGTCAAGTGCATCGTCACGGCTGTGCTCGTGTAAAAGTACATATTCTCTTGAACTGAATCCGAAACGTAACACATCCCGTTCCAAAAGTTCATGATATCTTCTTGCCTCGAGTTTAACGTTATTGACAAATGTGCCATTGGCTGATTCCAGATCTATTAGATAAGGACGAATGCGTCGGCCTTCGCCTCCACCTTCTCTTTGAAATGAAACCAAACGATACTGCAGTGCTGCGTGCTGCTTGGAACACGATGGATGGTCCAAAGGAATATCTGCGATTTTTCTATCTCTGCCCATGAGATATGCTGATTGTCGATGAACATATAGTGTGGGTAATGCTTTTTCTCCTTTGAAAGGATAGAGACGCCATCTGCGTTTTGGTTTCCGGGCATCCGATGGCTCGGAATATTTTATCACTACGCCATTCACGGTGTTGGCATCTTCTGTTAACTTTCCGGAAAGTTCAAAGTTTGGTTTCTCCTTCTCCTGGGGTTTAACTTTTGATTCATCCTTTACAGCGGGACGTCCCCACTCCGGAGAAGGTTCTTCCTTCATTCTCCCTTTTGGATATCTGTCTCTATTTCCTTCTTCGCCTCTTCTTCTGTCTCGTGGACCTTCTTCGACATGAGAACCACGATTTGAATTAAACGTACCTGGAACAGAGGGGTTGTCAGAGATTAATATTACATTAGATGACAAAGGCTGTAAAAGGGTAAGAAGGAAGGAACAGATTTTTAAAATACCTCCGTGACCTCTAGATCTGCGTCCTTCGTTCGTGTCATGCCTAGGCTTTCTGCGATTTTCATCCTTATCATTTGATTCTCGATTTCTTGAATATCTTTCCCCTGACTCTCTCTTTCGCGACGGGTAATCACGCCTTGGAGATATCCTGTCGTTCTTACGACGATTGTCAAATCTAACGTCGTCTCTTCTCATGTCACCTCTGTGATATTAACAAGTTTGTAAACATTTTGTGTTATAATAACTTATATATATTTTATCATATACACCATCTTATTAAACTTTGCTTACCTGTTTGAATCTCTATATCTTTTATCATGGTCAGGATTCTTTCCACTCTTATCCCACTTCTCTCTAACATCCTTATTGTCATGTCCATCCTTGTGAATTCTTCTTCGATTCTCTTGCTGAGATATCCTCTCGTCCTTTGTAGCTGGACTTACTCTTTTATCCTTAACCTCGGGGCTGTCCCATTTAGATTTTTCATCATTACGGTCATGCCTCACGTCCTTTCCTCCACTTTCATCAATCCTTTCCTTCCTATTAACCTTCTTAACTATTTCAACACTTTTTTCAATCTTCTTTTCCAGCTTCTTTTCCTGTTTTTCATTAGAGCTCTCCTCACTAGTACTGGAACTATCACTACTGGCACTCGATTCACTGTCTGAGGATTCAGACTTTTCGTGAGCCTTCGACTTTTTCTTACTACTCTTCTTCTTAGCCTTATGTTCAGGACTAGAATTATTTTCAGAATCGCTACTGGACGATGACTTCTGTCTCCTCTTCTTTTTTCGTGATCTTTTCCCTACTTCTGAGGATCCACGAGATTTTGATTTTTTCGATTTCTTAGTGTGCTTCGGCGAAGGTTCCGCCTCGGAATCACTGTCGCTTGAACTGTCGTTCTCTGAATCACTAGTATCAACCTCTGAAGTACTATCCTCGCGTTCTCTCTTCTTGTGTCCCATTCTGACGGGCAAGTGTTAACCTTTTAGGTTAGGTATATCCACACCAAATAATACTTTACTTCAAGCGTACATTAACACCGCGCTTGCTCGGAGCGGCAGATGTACAATTCCAAAGCAGAATACTACGGAATACTGACCGTACCAGCTGACTTGTTAATACTAGTTGTTAGTCGCACTGACAGACAGGGGGAACCAGCTGCGTCGTACAAATGTAAGGAATTATATCTAGAAATAAATATTTTAATACTGCAATGTAGGATCAAATATTTAACTACTGTTCGATATCACTAAATTTTAGCGGGAGAATGGGAGGAGAATTGCTCTTCCGGCAACTTCAAGTGTTATATTTGGACTGGGACATATTCAAAATCCTGATGGTACGTTAGACACACTGGGGGCGGCGCTTGACACATTTCCCAGAATGTGTATGGAAGGAGGATTAGAATACCCGTTTTTATAATACCTTATAAAAATGTACAAGAAGTGCCGTTAAGGTAAGAATTTCATAAATAAGGATTATTCGTAATGAGTGGTAATAAGGGAGTAGCCAGTATTCGACAATGCTGAGTAATAAACATCTATTAATTCCTACTAACAATCCATTTAGTTTATTCGGGATTCTGACTACTTATTACAGCTTATTAGGGAGGCATTTCTGTTCGATGGATGTCAACGTATGGATTTTATCAATTTTGGTTGTAGAGTGAATATAAAAGTAATTCTTTTCAAAAATTGTATTTATTTTTGTATAAAAAAGTATAAAAGAGAAAAGATTTTACAGACATATATACACAATAATACATATTAGGATATCTACATCAGATATTCATAAACGAAGTCTTATACAATAGGCTGATTTTCTGGTTCCAATTTGTAATCCTGCGAGGAAACGTCGAACCGGTATGCTACATTATTCGAGGCTTCGTTTTGGGTTAAATTTTGGCACGCGAATCGTTACCATCCTTGCCGCATATCTACATAATTGTTTTCATTCTTTTTGTCTAATTAGACTTTTGATATGCGATACTGGAATCATCCATGGACTCCGAGCCATCGGAATTGCTCTCAGCTGCGTCAACGAAAGCCGAAGATAAATCGCCAGCCAATTTACTGACAGCCTGGGAATTCACGTCGTACATATATATTTCTTTCTCTCCATGCGAATCATCCATTGGTCTGTAAAAAAAAATTTATATTAATACAAGAAGGGAGCTCTATTTTGAAAAGGAATATTTGCGACACTCACGTGGTTACCAAGAGGACAACCGATTGTCTTTGTGGTGCCGTACGACTTTCTTGTTCCAGCCACTTTTTGTAATTTTCAGCATTTGGTTTTTTGACCAATTGCTTGAGCGTGTCGCCAGCCAAGAAGTGGACAGCCTGTACATCATTGACCTTTTTACTCTGACGAGTTTGCTCCGAATCCTTGTCATGAAAATCGTAATCTACCGGTGCGAGGACAACCACGCTAGTAATTTTCCGGCCGTTCAGCTCGGGAACGTCAGGTATTGGAAAGGATGCGCCGCTGACTTTTAAAGGAAGATAACGATTGTATTGAGATTCGTCTTTCGCTCCGACCGTTACAGCTTTTAATTGGGTGGCGTCGTCTTTGATGTGGCGATCGGCAATCGCCTGTCCTTGCGCCGTATTAGGATCGAAATGGACTACTTTCATTTCTACTCCTCCTGGTTTTAAAGTAGCCTGTTCCACCTTGGTTGATTTCTCAATCGGCAATTTTTCTGCGACCTTCGGTCTCTTGGCTATTGTTGTCACGTGTTCGCTTGCAGCGGCGGAAGCGCCACCTGCGCCATAGAAATTCGCCAAGGCTTCCGGTGGTAGATTCTCGATGGGAATGTCGCCGATTTTGTCGTAATCCAAAATCTGAATATCGGCGTTACCCAGGATTCCGCTACTCAGCAACTGCTGCCGAATGTCCTCTGGCACCTCGTCGGGAAGATTAGCAATGTTTTCTTGTATTTTGGCTTCATTCTTTGGTGACACGGTTGTTGTTGTTGTTGTTGTTGTTGTTGTTGTATCTTCAGGAATTCTCGAGATGGGTTTTGTTATGGCAGTGCTGCTGATCGTAGTACTGCTGATAATGGGTTTTGCAGTAGTCGAGGATATTTTAAGATCTGGGGAATTGCTGATAGGAGTCGCATAGATTTTTTGTGTAGGATTCCCGTTGCTACTTTGGAATATAGGTCTACCCCACGTGGATCTTGGTGACGAAGAAGCAACGTGTTGCTGCTGAGGAGTTGGTAAATTTTGGGAGAAGAATTGTTGTGGATTTTGATAAGAATGTTGTTTGTTCAAGTTGAATTGTTGCTGCTGTTGATTCAGTTGTTGCTGCTGTTGCTGTTGTTTTAATTGTTGCTGTTGATGTCGCTGTTGATTCAATTGCTGTTGTTGTTGAGCTAATTCTTTCTGCTGTTCAATTAATTGCTGTTGCTGTTGAGAAAGCTGTTGCAACTGTTGTGCCTGAGCAATTAACTGGCTTTGATGATTTCTTGAGAATTGCTGATTCTCAATCGTGTTTACCCTTTGGCTAGAAGCAAATTGATGTCCTGAAATTTCTGGTGATTGCGATGCTTGCACCAACAGTTGATTCGGCGGGAATGGGCCAGGATGCAAAGGATTTTCTCTTATCGCATAATGCTGTTCTAATTTTGGTACAGCCTTCAAAATCTCCCCACCGGCCTTTTGCGGCTGCACCTGTTGCTGTTGTTGCTGTTGTTGTTGTTGTATGGAATGACTTGTTTGGGCAAATTTCAATTGTTGCTGTTGATACTGCTGTTCTTGTAACTGCTTACGTTCCTGCTCCTGTTGACGCCTTTGCTGTTCTAAAATTCTTTGTTGCTCTTGTATCCTCTGTTGCTCTTGTATTCTCTGCTGCTCTTGCACTCGCTGCTGTTCTTGTATCCTTTGCTGTTCCTGTACTCGTTGTTGCTCTTGAACTCGTTGTTGCTCAATCTGCCTTTGTTGATCCTGCAGTCGATGCTGTTCTTGCAGTCGCTGTTGTTCGCGTTGCTTTATTAGTTCCTGGTGACGGCGCTGTTCAAGATATCGTTGCTTCTCCTGCTCCTGCTGCTTGTAATTCTGGAATTGTCGTGCCGGTTGTGGATATTGCTCCGAATTAAAGTTTCCAGGCTGGACGGGAGACTGTGGCTGATTCTGTATGTGAACACTCTGATGGGAGACAGAAAGGGTCGGTGGGAAACCTGGTTGTTGAGGATGATTGACGTTGACACTATGTGGAGGCACAAAGGAATTAAACGGTACCCTCTGCTGAACATCAGGTAAGCCTTGAATAGTTATGGGTGGTCTCTGAGGTCTCTGAGGGTTCCTGATTTGTGGAGGCGTCTGAAATTGTTGTTGCTGTTGGAAATTTGGTAGACGTTGCTGTTGCAATTGTTGTTGCAGCTGTTGCTGTTGCTGAGGCGGAATTTGCTGAGGTGGAAAGGAGTTGACGATTCTCTGCTGAGGGAAAGCAGGTGCGACTCTCTGGGGAACGGGTTGAAGAGATTGATAAGGTCCGTGCTGTCTCTTCGTAGAACCAGAAAATATTGGTCCCGGAACCGAGAAACTTGGCGATGATGGAGCATCGTGATCACTGCGCTTATTGTGATTATTCGGTGGCAATTGTTCCGTTCCAAAAGTTACTCTTATTCCAGAACTTCCAGCATGATAAACCTCGCTCTCCGGTCGGATAACAGTCCTCAGTGTAGTCGTAGAGGTTGGTTCAATCGGTGGCAATGGCGTAGCGGATGCTGTAGGAGCAGATTCCTCGTATGGCGCGGATGATTCAGGTGAAATTTCTTCATGGGTCTCAACAGGTGTTATGGCAGGTACTGGACGATCGTATACAACTCTTGGCTTCTCATCTCCATAGCCCTTCTTCTTCTCGTACTTCACGTAGAACACCTGAATAGGCTCCTTGGTGGGTCTGGGCTGTGGTGGCTGTGGAGGTGGCACCGGAGTCGGCAAGCTTTCATTCGACTCCTTGATGATGATCTCGATGATCGGTTCCGGTTCAGTGGGATAGTAATTATAGGGTGCTTCATCATAGTAACCATCATCGTTCTTGGCGCTTGCCAAAGCATCGTAAAGTGGATCCCTCTGGGAATACTGAATCATCGGCTCCATCTGCACGGCATAAGGCGGAGGTCTTGGCCCCCTTCTAGGATAAAAGGCGATCTGCTGCCTCTTGCCACGAGTCTTGCTCTTCTCCTTGGCGGCGGCAGCTGCAGCATCCAAGGTAGGCAGAAGAGCTAAGACGACGGCCACGGCCGCGGCCAAGGCCAGCAGGCCGTGCCTCTGAAAAAGGAAAAAAGCACGCGGTTAGCCAGGATTAACTCGTTGTCGATCGGTCATAACAGCCATGGCTTCCGTGAACGTAATGTAAACGGCTCATTAGACGCGTAACCGAGTGACCCGGTTAATAACGAGAGAAGACATCCTGCACGACAAGAACCCAATCGATTGGTATTCTAGCTGCGCCGAACGGACAGTCAACCACTGCCTGATAAGCGATTCCCACTCCGCGATGCTCTCGATATGGTAAAGTCAGGTTACCCTCGATATTACCCATGGCATTATCTATACCAGTGAATTCGCATTTTTTTACAGTACCATAGAATTTTTTACTGTTATGGAAATATGTTGATTTTATGGAAATAGGTAAAGATCGTTGTCCGGCAAATTTACGACGAACGACGATAGACGCGAACTATCTATCCTTATTGAGACGACACACTTTGACTGTTTGAAATAAAGAGATCCGTTAACCGGTTATGCGTTAACGTACAAATACCGTGAGCCTTCGAAATATTCTTCAGGTATTTAAAGAAGCTAAAATAAACGACGTAGATTAAAATCAAACATAACGTCTGTTCCTCGTGTACGCAAGGAAACATTTCGTATGCCTGATGCACGGCGCATCGATTTCTCTCTTCGAATTTCACGAAGTGACTCGCGCGCAAGAAAACTCATGATTGACCCGGAGCTCTCCCTTATGGAAAACATTCCTCGTGAATTAATAACACTCTCGACGAAGAAGTATCACGAGTAAACTACAAGGAGATTAAGAAAATTGCATGAAATTATAAGAAAAAAAAAAAAAAAAAAAAAAAAAAAAATCTATAATCACTGCCATAATTACCATCTTCAAGAATCGCATTCTTTCTCGGCTTTCTTAAGATTTTTCTTCTTCTTCTTCTCTTTCTTTACTATTTAACACGAAACTTTTGTAATGTCTCCCAAAAGGCACAACTTCACTTCCCGGGAAATTCTTGAGCAGATCCTCGACTCAGGAAGGTACAAGCAACATGGTGGTCCAATAGGAAAAGAAAATAAAAGGAAATGAAGAAGGAGAAAGAGGGAAGGAAGAAGATTGATGCTCCAGGTACGTTACTCGTTTTCGGATCAAGTCTCGGATGAGAACTGAAGACGGTTTGGGTGGCGAAGCATATCGGATCCCTATTTCCTCCCACTACGAGGACTCAAGATGCTCGGAACTCGCTCCTCTCTAATATCAAGTGCGGTGGGGCACCTTTCTCTGGCTTAGCTGGGCCCTCGACGCGATACGTATGCCGAGAGATGGACAGGCTGCTAGGTAGGTAGGTGGGTAGGTGGGTAGGTAGACACCTCATTGCTGGCCAGCATGACTGCAGACGTATGAAAATAAAAAAATAAAATAAATTTCAAAACTTAAGCATGTCAGTGAACGTATGACAAACGTGTTACGTTGATGGTCCTGATGCTTTTTCAGGATGACCTATGAATGCCAGCAAAAGGACATACGAAAATATCCACTCTCTACTAGGAATATCCGTAGCCAGTCGTGAGACGCTTCATTGTATGCAAAATTAAATTGAATTTACTGAAGATTTGAATATTTACTTTTACACGGGATGTCACTTGAAAGTTTCACTTAAACGATCCGGCGTATTCTCGGCTTCCTTTGTGCGTGGGAGGATCTCTTTTAATGGTGAAAAAAAAAAAGGAGAGCGTAGAAAGGCATTCTTCGATTCTTAGGGCGAAAAATTCTTTTAAGTGGAATTAATAACTGCGAGGATGGAGAAGCGTTAAGTACAGTTTCGTTATAAAACAATGAATTTTCACTCTATGCGTGTATACGTTTTTATGGCTTTTACGGTTATTATGCTTAGTGGTGTATATATTTTTTCCAAGATTTGCACTAAATTATAGGCAGGAATATGTAAGCTCGAGTGAGCGTAACGCGTTATATTCTCGTTAATTTGTTTAAGCAGACGGTTACGAAAGGCAGAGATCCTGGTGGAATAATAATAGCCTGCTGATCTAACGCAGATCGATCCAAATAGACTGATAGACGTAGAGTAATCTAATAGAGCGACGGGTAGAATCCTAATTCACTGAGCCGTAACCATTTCATTAATATTTCTTTATTTCTTCAAGAGATCTTTCGTCCTGGTCTTGTCGACCTTTTGAACTCTCCAGCGAAACGCTTCGAGGTCCACTGCAAACTTATTCCTTACTTTCGGTCCACGGTGACACGGACTGCAGCCTCGGGGAATGATCTCCGATTCGAAAGTTCACAGAATTCATATATCCTCGGAGTTAATCTCGCAGGAATGTATTGCGGCTCGATCGCTGGATCTTCCATGGGCAGAAGAGACTCGTCTTGGAGCATTTGGCGAACGTCCACCATCACCTGAGAGATCCAAGTCCCGCGTCCTACTTGGTAACTTTCACTTACGCTGCCGTAAGAGGTCCATATGATTGTTGTAAGAAGAAATTATTAGCAAATTTTTAAAATTCATATTATCCACTCGATCGTTCTACTTCCTTCCTTTGGAGTAATCTCGGTTGCTTAGGTCATTAAAATCATAACGATTCCTGCTTTTATTGAGAAAGTTTCATGCATTAATGATTCAAATCGATGAGACTGAAAAATCGTAACGTTGCTATAGGCACTTTTACTCGCCGGTTCTAAATGACAAATGACTCTGGTTCCTTATTGTCAAATACTTTCTGTCTTCCCTTTTCCCTTCTTCTCTCTCTTTCCCTCTCTTACTACGGTGCCAGACTATCGTTGCAGCGATAATTACGACAGCTGCCGATGGTAAAGATTAGATTTTTTGCTCGGATTCTGAGTCTAAGAACTCACGAAGAGTCAAGTACTGCGATTCCCCCTTTACACGGACAGACAGATTGTGTATGTAGGCTGCGTAGTGCTTCGAGAGCAGGAGGCTTGCCGAGTAATAACGTAACTGTTGAAGAGTGAAAGTACTTGCAAAGTGGGACGTAGGAACTCTACTGAGTTTTATAATTAACAAATAAACTGAATAAATCTTTCATGCGTTCGTAAGCCGTACGTTCTAATAGGGAAAATAGTTAGAATCATCTTTTATAATTTTATAGCGTTTAAACCATATTACGTGTGACTGACTATTCTAGATGCATATATTAAATATTGACGTTGTCAATTACTACGAACGAAAGTAAAAGGAGAAAAGTTATTCAAATATTTCCCGGTTCGAGATAACCTGCGGCAGTTACTATGGCGACTACGGACGTTCACGAGTGCGCCTGCGGCGTCTGTCGGGGATCCCGTGTAACTTTGGAACAAATCTTGCGACTTCTGGACGCGTACGGATGGCTCCTGGATTCCTACGTAGTGGTCTGTATAATTTAAAGGAATTACGAAACTACCTATTCTCTCGCAGTCATCTATCCGTATAAGTTTCGTCTGTGAGCACAGAGCGGCTCACTGTGCCATGAACAAGGCAATTAAGTAGATTGCCGTGCTTATTAGGTCGCTTTTGGTGCGTGAGAGTCTCGGGACGCCGACGCGACGGGTCGGCGCTCGCGGGAAATTACGGGGCGCTCAAAGCGTTCAGAATGTCCAGAGTTCGTCCGAGTATATTCCGAGCGAAATAGGAAAGGAGTCTGAGTACCGAGGAGTGTGATGACACTCCGACCGGATCGCGTAAATTGCTCTAGAATTTTCTCTGGATAACTTCATTTCATCAGATTTCTCTTGGACCTTTTTTTTTTCAGGATTTCTTTGAAGAAAATTTATGGGATAAACTACCGATAGAATGGCGTCACGTTATGGAAGTCGTAACCCCGGAAGAATTGGGATCATGGTTACTGGGAGAATCCCAGAGGTGTGTATATCTATAGTGGTTAGATGGTACATGCAACCATACGTATATGAAGTACCAGAGTTGAAGAGTCGTTTAATAACTTTCTCTTGGGATTTAAGCAAACGCTTGTGGCCGCTGACTTTGCTGGCGTTACGGAAATGTATATGGATTTTTGGAATTAAGAGAGATCATGTCAATCCCGGGATTATTCAGTGTCGTAATGGACCGAACCTGCGCAAGGTCGTAATACCTGATCGTATTTCCATGGAAAGGAACGAGAGCGATACTCGATCGGGCAACGGCTGCGGCAGTCGTGAGACGCTTTTAAAATTGCAAAATCATTTTACGAAGCACGTCAAGATGAAGAAACGTCACGAGATCGAAAAGATTGCTCAGGTCGGCACGATGACGAGAGTCTATACTTTCCTGGAAGACCTCTATTGTTTCGCGCTGTTAATTATAGAAGAGAATTTTAATTTTTAGATTGCCACCGATTGCGCATTTGCTGCAGATTCTGAACGTATTGTCGACGTGGGTGCCGGGATGGGACACTTGGCACGAGTTCTGGCTTACAAATATGGATTGTGTGTCCTTTGCATAGAACAGCAAGAGTCGCTTTCTCGGAGAGCGAGGTATTTTAATAGGGAGATCGTACCGATGCTTTTCTGTGAAATTCATAATTATACAAGGCTTAATATGTTTTAGAGAATGCGACGGGGAATTTCTTATCACTGTACGCAAATCGTTGCCTAATTTTAAAGGAAAGAAACCTGAACACGTTACACTCGAAGTAAATACGTCGAGGGAGACGAGAACGAAGATACCTGATTGTATCAATGAAATATTTAATAATCGCTTTGATGTTAAAGCAGACAGACAAGGTTTTGGTTTCGTAGGTCTTCACCCTTGCGGTGATTTAGCAGCTACTTTGTTAAGATTATATCTGGAGCAGGAGGATGTCAAATTTATTTGTATTGTCGGCTGTTGTTATATGAAACTTACACTCGAGTGAGTAAATAATAGTCTGAAAATGATTCTGCTTGGATTCGGATAATTGAAGGATTTTTGGTTTTAGGGAAACAGAAGAAAAACCAAGAGGATATCCGCTTAGCAGGTATCTTTCGCAATTGAAAAATAATAGTCTGTCGTATACGGCCTTGGAAGTGGGTTGCCACGCTATTGAGAGTTACTGCGATAAATTGAAGACGGGCAAAATCGAGGATTTAATAGTAATGCATTTATTTTGAGAAACTTAGACGTTCAATTTCTGCGACGTAATTCATTTTTGCGTAATTTTAGTGTTACAAAAAGTGATCCTAATTTGCCTTTTAGGTTCATGCATATAGAGCGGCATTGGAGAGTATATTAGTTGCGAAGAACGAGAAATTGCGACACGCTCATCTAAAAAGTGTAAAAGTCACCAGAGGCATTACTTTTGAATGGTTGGTATCATCGTTATTTGGATATTCTTGTTGCTGTGATACTTTTTTTTTAAGTGCAATGTATATTTTTAGCTATTGCAAGATGGCTACTGAAAATTTGCCACCAGAATATCAACCGAACGATTCGGACTTCAAGAAACCGTGCATTACAGAATTTTTAAAATCTTGGTGGAGAGCCGTCGCCTTTAGTTCTCTACGATTTATGATGGCACCCTTAGTGGAAACTGTTGTTTTACTCGATAGATTTTTATTTCTTTCCGAAAAGAATTTAGCACCCACGTTAACGCCAATATTTGATCCACGATTGTCTCCAAGAAATTTTGTACTGACGTCAATTAAATGAGATAATATATTATTAAATCAATTGAATATACTATTAAAATTTGATTTAAGATCCTGAGCATAAGTTGTGTTTCGTTGTAATAAAATCGTACGGTTTCTTTGCGTCTTGACTTTCACTTATCGTGGACAGAAGTCAAGAAGTACCAACTCATTTGGTCACGTTAACTTTGCATGCATCTCATACATGGTTCAATTAGCTTTGCTAGATCGTGAAAATGTGAAATTTCAGGGTTGAAATCTGCTCGATTACTCGTTCCATGTAAAATTTCGATTAAGAAGCGCGGTATTCTATTTTCCCGCTTTCGGAACTGAGTATTTAATAAAAGTAAATTCTCAATGCAACGACGGCTCCGCTAAAGCTGCTTCCGGCGGAAGTACGGAGCGATTGTGGCGCCACTTTTGTCAGTGGCCGCTTTACAAAACACTACGAGTGAGACGAGTTGGGCCGAGTTTAGTCGAAGTGATTTAATGACGTCAGGACCAAGCAGAAGAGATAAAACAGCCAAAAAACTGAAACTGTGTTTTCTCGCGTGTTAAAAAGTTCTTGATTCTAACGAGTTCAACGATTTTGAAAATGTCTTACGCATACCTTTTCAAGTACATCATCATTGGAGATACGGGTGAGTATTTTGAGCACTGTCCTGTAACTCTAAAAAACGAATCTTCCGCATTACGTCTTCCGTGACAGCTCCCATTGTTTTCTTCTCTTTTATTCTACCAATTTTCACTTCTTCATCCGCAGATGCTTTGCTCCATGAAGTTTTTCGATGTTTCAAGATTTATCAATTTTTCTTCAAAAATGCATAAAAGATTTTTATCCATTTCAGCGGAATCGTATTACGGATGTATTTATTTCTTCTTCATTAGATGTTTTATTTATTAGTATATTTTCCTGGATTCTTAATGAATTTAGTTTCAGCTCATTATTTTTTAGATGTTTTTCAAATTTCAATTTATTCTTTTTGTTATTAGTTTTTTGTAACAAGTTGATTCATTTTTGGGCCATTTGTATTTATAATGCTATAATATTGTATTGTTGTACCGTACAATGTAATTGTTTTTACCCTACAAGTATGACCCAGCAATTTTTTTGTCCGTTGCTAGTGCAATGTCATTTCATGCTCTAATTAAGAACAGGTATACCTTAATCTTTTACAATATTTCAATGAAAATGAGAATGGCTGTTCGTAGCATCCTAATATAAAAAATGTATTTCATTAAACGTGTACAGGAGTTGGAAAGTCCTGCCTTCTTCTGCAATTCACGGACAAGCGATTTCAACCAGTTCATGATTTGACCATTGGTGTTGAATTCGGTGCACGTATGATCACCATCGATGGCAAGCAGATCAAACTGCAAATCTGGGATACTGTAATTACCCACATATCTTTGATTCCTTTGTTACACATTTAAAATGATTTTATAACCAAGACTGACAAAAGCAAATAGTCTTAACACGGTGCATGTACTTTGATCATAAGAATATCAAAGCAGTAGCCTTTTATCTGATTTTCTCTGACTCATCTCTATAGTTCCAACAATTTTTATGTCTTGTATGCATCAAAGTCGTCTTAAGATATTGCATATTTCTTTTAAAAATGAGCGCGACAAGACTGATGCTTATAAATGATGATTCAGGCAGGACAAGAGGCATTCCGTTCAATCACTCGATCATATTATCGTGGCGCAGCAGGAGCTCTTCTGGTATACGACATTACTCGTAGAGAGACATTCAATCACCTGACGACATGGTTGGAAGATGCGAGGCAACACTCGAATTCGAACATGGTGATCATGTTGATCGGAAACAAGAGCGATTTGGATTCGCGACGGGAGGTAAGAAGAGAGGAAGGCGAAGCATTCGCACGTGAACACGGTCTGGTCTTCATGGAGACAAGCGCCAAGACGGCAGCTAACGTGGAAGAAGCTTTCATCAACACGGCCAAAGAAATTTACGAAAAGATCCAAGAAGGCGTGTTCGATATCAACAACGAGGTGAGTATATTTTTTGCAAGCACAAAAACCCTAAGGATGCTCTTCAGCATTTTTATCATATTTATTATCTTCAACTTTGTTACTAAAAAATCAAAGCTCTATGTGATTCCGTAAGCGTATCAGTTAATTCCGCGAGTAAGTGTGTCACGATGCCATTATATTTCCAGGCAAACGGAATCAAGATTGGACCTCAGCACTCGCCCACGAGCCCCGGCGGACTTGCCGGCAACGGTGGCCAGGGCGGTGCGCAAGGCGGTGGGTGCTGCTAGGGCCTGGGGCTCTCCTGCCCTCCGCTTCATTCTTCTCCAATCTGAACCGATCATACCCGATCCCGATTCTAATTACTCATTTTATCCTGTTCCCTGTTCCCATGGTCCTCGCGTATCCTCTCCTCCACACTATCTTCCACATCTACTTCTACTTTGTACATTTAATTTTGTGTGTGTCGCGGTTCGGGGTAACGAGTGATAATTGGTGTATTTATTATTTAATTCAACTTAACACGTAACGGTAGAAATATCCTAAGGCAAACGTGTGTTGTGTATCGCTCGCGGAAAATGAAAAGACAAGGATAAAATACAATAAAGGCTAACGATTCACAGTTTCTTCAGATAACAAAACCTGTCGCCAGGAACTCTGCGGCTCTTCGTTCGATTCTCTCGTTGCATCGACTGCGTTATTTTATTGCATTAGGTTCGTATACATATAGATCCTCTTGTCAATGCGGTGAACAATGTATCAAAAAATTATCATTAGTTGCTGTATATTTGTAACGGATACTTTTCATCGACATTTGTTGAATCATTTGGAACTATTGGGCATCCTATGGAGGCGAAGTGAATTTATATTATTCTGATCCGAAGTCATCGCGCTTCGATTTACACTCGTTTACCTAGCGCGACAATATGTATATGTATGTACTATTGATGTACCTAAATGACGAATATATGAAAAAGATTAAAAATTTAATCACTCCTAATTGGAGTCCTATGTAACCACATCAATGTTCCACTCAACTGAACGTAAGGGAACTTTTAGAAAACTACGTAATGGCGGTATTATTATTTGTGATAGGTGATGAGCGTAAAACAAAATATAATAGAAACCCATTCAATATAACCCAACAAAGAGAAAGCGAATAATTCAAAATGATCTCAAATTATGGGATTCGCCAATTTCATACTTTAACAGTGAAAGAAAGAAGAAAAAATTCGCAATCGATACCAGAATACATAGGTGTGCTACTTATTGAGCGACAATTTGCATGGTTCCAGCTGCGATAAAATATATGCGATATTAGCAAACAGTTAATCGTCCTTAAAAATGTTGTTCCGTTATCGAAAAATGCGTTTAGCAAATATAAATAAATTAGATCTTAATCAAGCGGTATCGTTGCGAGATGTATAGTGTTCTGTTTAGCAAAAGTGATTAGCGCACATCGATAGCACTTTACAATTAACGATTACATATAGTACTAGTCAAGAATAAGGAGGAATTCATTCTACTGAACATTAAAAGGAGATAATGATCAAGGATGTCAAGGTGGACGGTGATCGATTTATCAAAATTTCTAAAGGTCACGCTTAAAAAAATACATATAAATATCTGCGCTTCTTGCTTAGTAATGATTCGAGTCCAACTACTGTAAGAATTATTTTATCTATATGCGAATCAGTGCTTTAAATTTTAATCATGCTTGTATCTTTATTATCGAGTAATATATACCAATTTTATGAATTGACCCGTGGATTATCCTCGTTTTAGGATATTCTTTCTTTAGTTTTCCTTCAACCACTTGCGAGCTGTTCTCCAAAAGCATGAAATATTTTTATCCAAGGATAATGTTCTGTCCATTAATTTCTGTAAGTTACAGCCAATTGGAGGAGTCGTATTTCCCCAGACTGTCCGAATGCATGCGCGATTTCTTAAACTGGAATTCATCGGAGGCTAAAGGCCATGTTAAAGGCTATCTTTCGGAATCATTCGGAATCATTTGGAAACACCGAAGTGCTCGTGAATGTGTTCGCCTTGAGTCCGTATGGCGCAGTGTACGTGTGTCCTGTGTGTCATATATTTCGTGCGTAGCAAGCTGTAGCCACACTGTACAAATAATATATACGTGTTTATTTATCGCTATACGAATACGCTTGATTAGCATAAACGCGATACATCCAGCTACGCCTACGTTCCTTTCCACAGCTGATACGTCGGCATAGCTTTGTTTTTCCTCTCTATGAAATGTCGTGAGCCATACTCCCCGCGGCCGAGAGAATTATTCGACGTGTGTCTCTACGGGTTTCGAGTAGTGAATTATTATTCGACGAAACATTTTTGACACTTCGTTTGGTGTATTTTGACAGTTGCTTCGTGACAAGAAGAAGCTGCTTGACGCCATGATGGTAGGTGGAACCTGTTATCGTTTGCCAACCGGTCATCCGGTATATCCAATTTTTCATCCTTAAAATTGAGATACTCTAGTTTGAGGGCTTTCTTCCGAAGACTGTTGATATTTAGTGGCAAATCATGTTGCAGGACGGAATATGCGAGACTGAGGATATACTAAATAGTGCACCTCCTAAAAAGGTATGTATATTGGATTCTTTCGCTTAGTTTAAGTCTTTTGCTATCGATGCTCGTTTTTTTCCCTCGATTATTACAGTTGGTTATTGCGTTTTACGTTTTTCTGATTCTTTCAAATGAATTTATTTATATATTTGATGGTTGTTATCTTACCTTTCACAGACTATTCACGCTGATACTGTTGACTTGTCTGATAAGTCACTGCAGGTGGATATTTCGGATGCGCTCAGTGAAAAAGATAAAGTTAAATTTACTGTGCATACCAAGACTACTTTGCCTGAATTTCAAAAACCAGAGTTCCTTGTGGTTAGGCAGCATGAGGAATTCGTCTGGCTTCATGATCGATTTGAGGAGAACGAGGAGTATGCTGGGTATATTGTACGTTGTCTATTGTTTATTAATTGTTTATTACATTGTTCTCCTTCGTATCTCAAGTTCGATTAACCTATCATCTGTATTCTTATTCGATCGTATTCTTTTTTTTATAATATGTAGCTTCCATGCTGCTGGAATCATTACTTTGCGTCGAGCTGTCACCACAGATTATTAATGTACTTTTATAGATTCCACCAGTGCCACCTCGACCTGACTTTGATGCTTCGAGAGAAAAACTACAGAAATTGGGTGAGGGCGAAGGAACAATGACACGAGAAGAATTTACAAAAATGAAACAAGAGTTAGAAGCGTGAGTTATGTTTATTTATTATAGGTCCAATTTACGTACTCTGCTGTGCCTGTACTTAATTTAACTTGAAAGTTTGAAATTAAAAGTTTACTTTTCTTCCAGAGAATATCTAGCTACTTTTAAGAAGACAGTAGCCATGCACGAGATGTTCCTTACGAGACTTGCTCATCACCCAGTATTTCGAAATGATCATAACCTTAGAGTGTTCCTAGAATATGATCAAGATCTCTGCGTTAGAGGTAGATATCGATTGATTAAACTAAACCTGTGACATTTTTACAACGTGTGATATTACTTTTAGGAAAGAATAAAATGGAGATGTTCGGTGGATTGGTGAAGTCGTTTTCAAAAACGACGGACGAGTATTATCTTTCAGCAACTGTGAAGGATGTCAATGATTTTTTCGATCAAGAAATGACATTTCTACAGCAATATCATCATAATCTAAAAGAGGCAACAAGTCGTGCTGACCGACAGACAGCAAAACACAAAGATGTTGCAGATTCGTACATAAAAATATCAACCAATTTACTTCAATTGGCTATAATAGATACAGGAAAATTGGAAAGGTTTCTCACTAAAATAGCAGAGACTTTTGAGAAATTGAGGGTGAGAATCATCGTTTTTTATCAACGCTCAGAGTAATACTTGAAACACAATTAATTTTGCAAAACTTTTTATTTACTCAATTCTTTCGATTACATTTACAGAAAGTGGAAGGACGCGTAGCGTCAGACGAGGATCTGAAATTGTCGGATACACTTCGTTATTACATGAGAGATACGGCAGCCGCAAAGAGGCTGCTCTTCCGAAGATTAAAGGCGTTGCACGCCTACGAAACAGCGAATCGCACGCTGGAAAAGGCTCGTGCGAAAAATAAGGACGTTCACGCGGTAAGTCAACAAAACGAAAGCACTATTATTCTCGGTTTTCGCAGGCTCCGCTATTATGTCGGTAAAGCAAACGGTACGCTGAGGCAAATTCGTGAAATGAAATAACAAAAGAACGTCTTTAATATCGGGAACAATATCTGTATTCCCTAGACGCGAATAATTTAATAAAAATATTCTATATAGCGCAGACTCTATCGTCCGGTAGGTAGCACTATAGTGCGCAGAACAAACACGACAAATTCTAATGGATAAATTTGATTTTTCTTGCTCCTGAAGGCTCTGGAGGTTGCAGAGGTGTGTCCTTTTCCGTATATGCATTGTGTCTTTTTGTCAGCTTAATAAACGACATATATTTGCATGCCTATTTAAAAAAGAATCGAAGAAAAAAGAAAAAGTTTTATTTTAAGCTGTATAAATCGTAGAATCCGTTGATATCGGAATTAAATATAGCGTTGCCTCGGCAGTTGATTTATTATGGAATGACTAGGGGAGCAAAAACAATGTTTTATCAAATTGTGAAAAAAAGAAAAAAATATTACGTTGCCGCACTTTAACTTATCCAGCCTGTGCTTCTCGTTATTTAATTCTAATTGATCGCATCGTGTTTTTCGCAAAGGCCGAACAGGCGCAGACCGAAGCTTGCGAAAAGTTTGAGCAGATGTCCGACAAGGGCAAAGAAGGTGGGTCGCACTCTGTCTTCAGATCGTTTGCCATTAAGTCCTTTCGATTACGTCAATGTCGTTTGTACTTTTAGAACTAACGGATTTCAAGACGAGACGCGTTGCTGCTTTTAAGAAAAATCTTATAGAACTCACAGAGTTGGAGATTAAACACGCCAAGGTACGATTTCGATTACTTCGACGTTTCTCTTCGAATGCAATAAAAAGAGAATTTAGGGTGGCAATAAAAACGAAGGGGTGGTGAAGAACGGCTGGGACGTAGGGGAGGGATTCACTCTACCGATTAGTAGGTATTAAAAGTAATTCAATCTACTTACAGACGCACGCGGAATTGCTCAAAAAGTGTTTGACGGTCCTTCGAGAAGAGTGATCGAAGTCTGCCAATAGTCATGGCTCTGTCACCATGCATCCTCAATATGCAAATAACAATTTATTTAACGAGTAACGATAATATAACGATATTGTAAAATATTATATTTTTTGTTATCGCTAGATTAGCAGGATATCGAATAAAAAGATATTGTATTAGGGGCTGCGAGGGGTGGTTCGTTGTCCCTCGTAAAACAGCCGCAGCGTCGTCTGTTTTTCAATTTTTTTTTTTTTTTTTTTGGATCTTGTATCGATCAATCTAACAAATTTATAATCTTCTTTTTCTCTGTAAGAAAACTTGTAATATCAGTTTTTATTTACCACCGGTTATTAGTTTTACATTAAAGCCTTTCATTTAGGGGTTCGCATTTATCTTATACAAATTGATCGATTTTATTGTGCGATTCTTTATACTATAGCATATCAGTCTATATAATTAAACTATAGATACTGGTTATTCTTAGATATCAATTAATTATCTATTGTTATTTTTTCAAAATAATTATCATTATTGAACTAATTGTTTATGATCCATTGAAAGTTATTTCCTCGCAAGTTAAAAATCATAATGGCGACAGGCTCAAAGGTCATGGATACGTTATCTATACAATTGTTCCATTTATAAGATACTTGGATACAAATAATTGTTTCCCGTTATTTATCGTGATAAGAATTAGTAAGTAACAGTGATAAAGATTCATTAACTATTTTTTTTCGTGGCGATTAAATCATTGCGATGACAAAGGAACGAAGCCAGAAGGACAAGAAGGAATTTCTGGAATAAATAAAGGATAAATGAAAATCACCTGATTCCTCGTACGACTCTTTCGATTATTATTCATGCGTAATTAACTTTTTAATTATAAATCATAACACCGAGCCAGAGGTCTTTCACGTGCAATGCAATCCTAGACCGCCTAGTTAGGATCCCCTCAGACCCCTCGCAGCTTGATAAATCTTGAATCTATAAAGCGTTACATTTATAAAGTAAGTCCTTCTATATTATATAAATAAAAGTATACGTATACACGAACGAACAAACGATAACGATCACCTTATTTATTCTCAATGATATATATAATTTTTCCATTTGCCAATTGACACGATGCTTAATATATTTCAATGGACGTCACTTATTCTTCGTTTGTAAAACGAAGCGAGCACTTCCAGAGGTACCGAAGCGTAAATATTTCTTTGTGCGAAAACACGTAAAAATATATAACAATCGTCAAAGAAAATCAATCATCAAAAGAAACTCTTCTCGCAGGTCCAAGAAGGCCTCCTGTTCCTTCGAGTCGACTACGATCCTAGGAATTCGTCTCCTTCGTTAAGTCAGTATCAAACGAAGGACCGCCGGTAATGCGTCTTTCTTGAAGTAACGAGCCACCACGCACAGAGAACGTCAAGTTTAAAAAGGAGCGACAGTCACGCAACGCGAACTTGGCCAAGCGGCAAACATCCGTCTACGGCGTCGCGACGCTTCGAGCGTGGGAAATAAAGAGGAAGTGCCACACAAAGGGTTGTTTCACGATTTCATACATTTTTATTGAATCGAATGGTTCCTCCTATAATACATGATTGCAGACATATACTGAGAAATTTTTTAAGTTGCAAGTTATCCCTTAATTCTTTTAGAATTAATTCTGAAATTCCACTGTAAATCTTCTAGATTTATAAATATATATATATACTTAGATGACTTTAAATATATGTATATATTTATATACATATATATATATATATATATATATACTTTATCGTCTTAGCCTTTTATTAACAGAGCTTATACATATATTTTATATATATATATATATCTTCTTTATTTTCTCTCGATACGATCGATACGTTAAACTACGCGTACGTATTTCAGGAGTCCTGAGTGGCAAATAATAAATACGTGCGCGTCGTTCAGCAGCGATTCGGGACTTTTTTTTCCTTTTATTCTGCGTTGATCTTAATTATCTTTGTAATTACATGGTAATCCGTGATCGATAATAAAAGACTGATTTATCGCGTAATATAAAATACTTTTAGTCACATAACGAGTCCTTGTGAGAATGTGTCTTCGCTATTGCATATATATATATAAAGATATACGCATACGTATGTGGGAAAGAAAAATGGAAAAAGACAAAAAATGCCGCGCGCGAATTTTTTGTTTAAAACTCATTTTGCTAAAACTGCGCCAGCGATATTCATACAAATACATGAAATGTAAAATAGTCTAACGGCCACTCGGCGTTTGTTTGCACCTCATATTATTTTTTCTTGTCCATCCTCCGGTTATCTTTTGGTCCGTCCTCGATTCTCCCCTATCCTTGCACACTCTCTCTCTCTCTCTCTCTCTCTCTCTCTCTCTCTCTCTCTCTCTCTCCCCCTCCCTCTCTCCCAAGTGCTTAGTCTCCCATCGGAAAGAAAAAGATAACAGGACCAAGAGATAGCAGAGAATCATTCAAATCCATCGATGCGCAGTTCCCACCCCAATGACTTGTCGTTAAGCTTTCCCCTCGCCGCCCCCCTCCCGGCCCTCCCTTATAATGCAAAATAGATTTAACCATCGCGTTACCCTTAACACTTTTTCGCGACAAAGCCATCCCCCTGTTCAAGGACCTCCGATCGCCTTTCTCGATCGCATCTTCAATTGCCTCAAGGATTCCACTTCCAAAATCATTAAGCTATCTTATCACACGTGTCCAGGAGTGAAACCTTGCGCAAGCCCTAATCCTCTGAAAAATGCAGAGGGCCGGTGTAAACAAAGCCAGCAGTAAGCCTTAGGGAAATTCATGGAGTTTCGGCAAGACTTTACAAGGAGCTAGAACCGATAGGAGGGTGATTTCTTTTCGCTGCTAACTTATAACAAGGATAACAATAATAATATAATGATAACGATAAGAATAATGCCAATGATAACGACCAGTCGAAACCAGACGGTCTCGAAGTGCAGAGGGTCCACCGATTTTTTCTATCGTTACCTTACCCCACCCCCCTCCCCCCGTTCAATTATTCACCCTTCGAGTCCCCTCGAAGAATTACTTTATACATGCCGCTCTCGCGTACCACCTTTTTTTTTTTTTTACTAAAGAATAATAATACAATTCATATTGTTTAATGATAATTACGTCATACCATGTCTCGCCTTATTGGACTCCATTTGACAAGTACCGTATACAGAGTTCAAGGACAGTAGAGTTTACCGTCTCTTTGCGACTTGGAGTGATTATACGCATTCGCTCGGGGGGTTGTTTTTTTTTCTTCCTTATACTCGCTGATAAATAATTGTACAACTTGCATAAAAAATAGACCCTTCGAACAATTCTGCTGGCAAGAGACAGAACTAGGTACGTCGTCGTACCTAAACTCTATATTGGATTCGTGTGTTTGAAATTATTCATCAGGACTCTTCTTCGTTTACTTCCTTCGTTCCCTCCTCGCCCATTGCGGATTTTTAAATTTAATATCGCTCTTGTATTCCGACGAGTGACTTTTAACGTGCTATTTCCCGCAACCAGAACGTCCCACTATTTGCTTGTATTTCTTTTCAACGCTGTACGACTCACTTCACGAGCGAATGTATTTCTTGTGACGTATGCCCGAAAAAATCGGGCAGGCACGTTCTCTTTGTAGGAAGCTAAAGAATCTTTTTCATTCACAATCAGACTTTGATCGTTAATGTAATTTTATTTTTGAGTCTGCTGCTGATTGTGTAATTAAAAAAAAAGTCTTTCGTGCCTCGATCGCTCAACCCACTCGCGTTGTATCTGACACAGGAGTGTGTGCTCTTTTATTGTTTCTTTTGACGTTTGGCTCTCGTACACGTATAATTTAATAGCAGCGGATACGGGTACTGTACGTTTATAATATATTTCACTCGTGCAGTAAGTCATACATCACAGGAATGCGTGTAACCCTTTGACGCGGGACGACCGTCGGTGTCCCACAGTGCGACGATATTAAGTCATTCGTAACTCTAGGATGAAATGGGCAAATCTGAGTGTTCGTATCCGGTGTGTGTTGGACAGAGGAAGAGTATTTTGGTAAGCGGAAGAAAGTTACGTAATGGAATTATAGAAAATTAATTTCAACAGATAACGCCGTCAACGAGGATCAAAACGTTCGAAGAGATTAGGAGGAATTCGTTTTTGGATTTATTTAAAACTTTTACACCGAGGGAGGAAGAAACTTTTCTTTCTTTCTTTTTTTTTTTTTTACATACGTATTTATACATAATGTATCTCTCCAGTTTAACGCCAAGACGATCATTGAACCGATGTTCAGTCTGTTTGTTACAGCAATGCATTTGGTCTCCGATCAAATAGCTTCCATGGGACGATGCCTGTCTTCGACATAACCTCAACGATCATCCGGACCCGTCCTTGGCAAAAGTTTCGTCCTTCGATCCTCCTCGGGTGAGTTTACTGATCGGACTGGCGCGACCTGCTCGTAAAATCGCGGAATAACTTCCGATAGGAAGAATCCGCCTTTAGGAATTCCATCGCGAATTCCCCGCAGGGAACCGAGTGACTTTACGTCGGAATTCTCGTCGCTCTGACTGTACAGCGCGCCAACTACATTCGCCCTTTGGATTTGTGATCGTGAATCCATCGAGCGAGACGGTACGCGGAGCAGAAGGATAACGGGCTAAGCGATGGGAGGTTGAAGGGTGGTAGAGAGAGAGAGAGAGAGAGAGAGAAGTAGATATCAAGTGTTAGGAATGAGGTAGGAATGTAGGACTAGGAATGTGAGAACAGGTAAAATTAATGAAAGTAAAAAGTTGTAACCGCGAATAACAATGTCAACCGACTTGATTGTGGCGGTTAAATGAAAAACGAAGTAATTACAATTGCGAGTATTTACATAATTTGGGTCGCACGCGCGTTGCTCGTAATGACTCGGAGCAGGCAATCACATGATAATCTTCCATGAAAATCTTGCATACCAAGTAGACCAACTGGTACTAACCTCGACGTGAAAAAAGATCGCAGTCTCGCGAAGTACCTACCTATCACAACGTAAATAATGGTAGTTATGGACATTTCGAGTTTTAAAGATTTATCGTACTAAGAGGGCGCCGCCGCTCATCATCAGGGTCAGCGTCGCACCGACGACGAGACTCGCCGCATCCGACGTCTTGCGTCGCAATATAGCTGCCATCTTGTCACCTGTAACAAATCGAAGAGACGATAAGTCGACTTGGTCCGCGACGAAGCAATGGAATTATCGCAACTTTTTCACGGGAGGGAATATACCGGAGTCATGACTGCCCAGAGGTGCCCGGAGGATCGAGTCGGGCACCGAGGTCGCCGTCGGCTTTGCGCCTTAGCCCAGCTTCAATTTTTTTACGACCTTTTCTTCCCCTGGCACAGAACCGCCATTTTCCAGAAGCCCACCGACCCACGCTTAAATATCTTATACCGCCGGGTACATTCCTTATTTACGTAACATTCTCAAGATCCCCACCACTTCTCTATACCCAGACTGCACTGCGCGCGATCCTCTTACGTTGGTCTTATTCCACGTAAAGGGGAGAGGATACTAAAATATATATATATATATATAGAATAAATGTAAAAGCAGTTTTCATTCCTCATTCGCAGCCTCCTAACGACACGCGCAGCAGGACCCGTTTCACTCTCTCCTCCTGTAATTAGAATAAAAGTCAGCGCCACGCCGATCCACAGTCATGAGCACGCACGTGTAGCAAGCTCAGAAGTCTTTTCAAAGCTCCCGTGCGCCACGTGAACTGCTGTAGATCCAGGGAAGATTCTTCTCGAATCCGAATGATCCTGGATCCTCGAGCGATGCGGCACTGCGCGAGGAATTCTCGTGCGTTGAATTGGTTTAGTCGGCACGATAAGCTGGCAAATCCGATTAAGCTCTCGTTTCTCGAGTAATGATATTCGTTGGCGGTTACATCGCCTTCTGCGATTCCATCCTGCAATCTCCTTTCTTCTCCACACCCCCGGCCGCCCCCTCCCCCCGCCCCCACTCTCAGACGCCCCGCAGCATCGATTACGTTCCAGTTACGTTTCGGTCTGAGAAACTGCGACTATACTTTAACGATAGCGTATATATCCCATATCGTAGAGTCGGTACGATCTGTGCATTATAACCGTGGCTGTTACACGCGAGTATTACATTTCGAAATTTCAAACTCGTGGAATACGAAATCCGGTAAAGGGTTGAAATTTCATGTTCTTGCCGGAAAAACCGTCTAGCTTTATTCCTTTGTTAGGCCGCTTGTTTTCCTTCCATCGTAACGTTCGGTACGTACGAGAGTTGATACGAGGCCGTTAAACATTATTATTATATTTCCGTGGAACAGCAATGCATAAGGGAGAAGGAAATTTTTGAAATTTTCTCAGAAGGATATCATCCGGTATACGTATCGAGCTATCCGGTGACTGTATCGGGATTGAGAATTTAATTGGTTGGCCAATGACCTCATCGTAGACTGGAGGTAAAATGCGGGATTGAGCACGTCGAAGGATATAGAAAAGCGAATTGGAGGCAACGGTTGAGAATCAAAGTGAAGAAGGGGTGGCTACCCTGTGTACACAAGTGTATAGTTTACTCAGGGATAAAAGCTGCAGAGCCATCGTCGCCTAAAGGGCTTCCAACTCCTAATCGTAGCATTAAGTAGCAGTACGAGTACCTTTAATGCCATTACTATCGTTATCCCCGTTCTCGCCTAAACCGTACCTCCCGGATCGCATTAACCCTAACGACTAACTTTTCTCCTCCCCGCTTCAACCCTTCCTCTCGGCGCCCTTCATATTCATTACGTTTTAACCGCCGCAAACTTTTTATCAGAGAGCCATCCAGTGTCCACTGCCAGTCACGGAGTACAAACATTGCCCGTAATTCTTGCACCAGGGTCTTCCGCCCGAACCAGGACGAGACTACTCAGAATCCTCAAGGAGCATCCACAACGTCCTGCGGATGTATCGTCGAGTGGAAGCGACTTCCTCGAGTGTCCTTTACGTCCATGCTGGCGTTTCTCAAGGTTGGACTTGCGACTCGACTAGCTCCTAGACTCGATACCGAAAGTTGTCGCCCTCACGCCGACAGAGGGCTGGAGGGGCTGAAGAGAGTGACACCTTAAAGGGAGTGGCACCAGCGAGTCACGCTGCGCATCCTGAAATCATACTTGCCTTCCGTTACGAAGACAAAGATGGAGGCAGGCTTCGTGTTCGATGCGGTGCACGTGTAATTGCCCGTGTCCGATTCGACGGCTTGTCGAATAGTCAGCTGACTCTGGGTTGGTCCTGGTTTCGTTTGTACAGTGACGCTGCCGCGCGCAGCGTCGTAGTTTATCATCCGGTTATTGTGATACCAGAAAACGTATTGCGGCGGTGTTGGACTCTGAAATGCGAGGAGAAAAGAGGAAGGAATTAATAACACGTATACGAATTGTGACGTCATTTTTTGAATCACGGTCACAAGGCGGCTCCGGTTACCGATACGGATAACGTTCGCGATTTCTGGTTCCCTTCGGGTCGCCAACCTGTTCGGAAGCTGCGCTCTCGGGTTCATTCGTATAGTTATGTCAAGGCTCTCGGCAGATTTCGTTATTGTTTAATTGAGGTCGAGGTGCTCGAGTCTGCCGCGGGGACGCGTAGTAGTCTCGACGTACAGAGTTACCCGGCAGAGGAGACGACCCGACGGAGACGTCTCCACGGACCGGCAGAAGCCCGGGTGAGATACCGGCGCCCCGCTGGAGATGGACAAAGGGTTGCAGAGCGGGGGGAGATGGTTTTGATACGGTTAAGGGCAGAAGAGTTAAGGATGTGGTGCCCAGCTGGCGCCCGATGCCCTGGGGAAGCGGCCGTGGAGGATCTCCAAATGTTACGTACCGATTCGCTAAGGAAAGCTCTCGATTTGGCTTAAAGGGACGACTCGAAGGAGATGGAAGAGTTATCGGCTATGAGGATCTCGACCAATCAGATGATCAGAATGATTGGTTCTCGAATTTGGCTATTTTGTCAAAACAGTCTGTCTCGGGGCACCGGTCGAGGTGTCACGAGCTGCCTCGCGCTCCCGTGCTATCTGTTGACAGTTTTTCGTGTTTCGGTACGGCGTAGCAAGTTCTCGTTCGTATAGTTCTCGCGTTCCTCTCGCGATATCCAGGAAATTCTATGAATTCCTGTGAGTGTCCCGGAGGTGCAGTGCTGTGCCGTAGTGCAGTGCCCACCAGAGTGACTTTTGGATCCAGTTTTCGGCCTCCACGGATTAGCTGCACCAGCTCCGGTGAGTTTTCCCAATTTATTAATTGGTGAAGGGATCTCGATAGATAGTTAAGATTCGCTCTGTCACTATCTCGATTCGCCGCTCTCTGTCTCTCGCACTATTTGCCTGCCTCTTACTCCGACCCTCTCTACCTCAACCTAGCAGCCTGAGCGGCCGCGCATTTCCGTAACCGGTCGCTGCAGTTCGTGCATCCAGTTGCGTTTGCTGATTTTACGCGTCCCCAAAAATCTACAGGATCCGTTAAGCTGTCGCCTCGTCCGATAGGTTCCGTCAGAGCTCCCGTTTTGGTGGAGTCGGGCCTGTTCCACCCCAACTCCCAGTTTATACCGGCTCGTCAGTTCCCGGTGGAAAAAGAATTGCCTGACGCTCGCCTGGCTTGTGCGGATGCCTGAGCGAAGGGTGGACGGCCGAAGGTAACGCAGGTTGGTTCTCGAAGTGAATTCGCTATCGGTGTCGAGTTAAGGAAAAGAAAGAATTACGCGACATAATATAGTATAAGGCACGTTAATTCTTTCGCATTTTCGTTTATATTTCTTACTTCAGATTCTAAAGAGTTTCCTTCGAGTGGACAGAAAGCAGGGATATTCTTGTTTTCTGAGTATACCGGCAAAATGGGAAGTTGTTTTTTTTTTGAGAGAAAGTAAATCTCATACTCGTTTCCGGTTCCTGTCTCACCCATCTCCTGCGCTTCCTCCTGCAGCCTCCCCCCTGGGCATTGATCCTTATGGCGACTATTGATCACATTTATCGACTAGTAAGGTTCGCCGTTTTGTTGAGAGAGAGAGAGAGAGACGACGCGACAGGCCTGAGGGTTTTGGGCTCCTCACGCCTCTGGTCCGCATGAAGCAAATCCAAAGTTTCAAAACGAAGCGTCGCGATGGCACTGAAGGAAATCCGGAAACGCGACGATTTCAAAGAGAAATATACGCGGAACGAGGATTGCATTGCTCTAAATGCGTAGGGAGACGTTAAGTAGCAGGTGCTCCCTTCGTGCTGTTTCCTAGATTCTCCAAGTTTTTTCTCCCTGGCTTTTTAACTTCTCGACACGAGAGGTTCTATACGCCGGAAGTCGCAAAGGTGAATTCGCTCAAATGTTCAAACTCAGCAAGTCGCGGTTGCCGAGGGGCTTGGCTCAATGTTTTCTCTCTCTCTCTCTCTCTCTCTCTCTCTCCCCCGCGTCTCTTTCTCTCCGTTTCCATTCCCTTCGCCGGAAAGGGAAGCGAGAGAAATTTTGAGAGGAAGCACCGGCAGCGCACACGTAATCGTTCTAGCAAGTAAAACAGAACAGAACGGAATATAACACTCGGGACGATTATCGACTCGACTCGATCGACTTCACGTCGCTTCGATTCCATAATGTCGTAATTTGTCTTACCTCCCGGTAAATTCATCGTTTCCGATTATTAACCCGTTAACCGTAAGATTCCCGCTTCCTGTCACGATCCGACATTTATTTCCCCTGTTCAAGCTGTTTTCACTGTCGCGAAGAGCCACGTATATCGTTCCCTCTAGACTCTCTTTGATCCCCTTACCTTCCCGAAGCAGAATGATAATCGAATAAGCTATCTTTCACGAGCTTCCAAGAACTTTGACTTAGCCATAATCAATACCGAAGAACCGGACTCCAAATGAGAAACCAGCCACTGCCGTCGCTTTTCTTCACTCAGGCCAATTAGATTAGGCCTGCAGTAGCTTTTCTATTTCGACTCTGGACGTGACTTGCTTAATTTCCCAATGATTCTCCCAGGCGAAGATGAGTCCCGTGCTTCTGGACGACGAGGACGCTGCCGATAGACGTGGCTTCGACCGAACCGGCTACCGCGTTATCAAATGTCAAGCTACCCCGAAGTTTTGGACGTCCAAAAGGAAATCCGAGCCAAGGACTTGATCTTGTTCTCTCCCTCTCTCTACCCCTCGCCACTTTTATTCTTAGGCCTCCTCCTTCGCTTAACTGGATTTCTGCGTAGCGACTGTCGAAGCTTAGAAATTCGACGCGAAGCCCGAAAGTCAACGGCCCACGTGCTTGCTCGTGTACTGTGAGTCTGCTGGCGATACTGCACTCTTCGTTAAGTCCTTTCAAAGTTAAAAGGTCCCACAGCAACTTTCAGGAGTGTTCTGGGAACTCGGCAGAAGGTCTTTGCGTTGCTTTCGCGTGTCAGGACGGTCGACGGTTGCCGGCTTGAACGTGTCCGAGCGAAGGTGGCTGCACGATGCCGTACATACAATTTTGTGATCGCGATAAATTAATTAATATTTCGTATTCGATCCTCGTTTTCTGCAATTTCATAAATACATGCATGCGCGTCTGTACGTGCCAATCCACTGGCGTATATCGTTATAACCTCCTTGCGACACGACTCCTCCCTTCGACTTGTAATCGAATAACTTCAGGATTCCACGGGGCTCGACTTTACGATTCGCTTGGATAAACACACTCGAGAGCTCCAGCCGTTCATTTTTCCTGCAGATACACTTGGCAACCGTGGATCGATCTCCCGTCAGCCTCTTTAATTTCCATTCCTTCGTTTTACCTTCGTTCGGGCACTTCGCTTTTAGCTTACTTCACGTCGGACCTTTTCATGCAGTCAAAGCATTCGAAATCGCGAATGGTTATTAAAACTTTAATATTTCCTCCCAGGTCAATTTAATTCGAGCCGGTGGAAAATTTATCGAGGTGTAAGTGGCGACGCGGTGCGCCGCGACGGCCATTTACGGACTCATAATATATCCTTGGAAATGCGTTATTGTTTTCCCCAAAACCTATCGGAACTTGTACAAATCCTGGACTAGATTTTGTGAGCTAAACGTATCACGGGCTGGTATCGACCATTTTCTCTTCTCCCTTTCCTCCTCCCCTCTCCTAGCCCCTCCTTATTCGCTCACCCACACCGCTCCCGCACACCACGAATCCAACCACACACGCAGACTCTTCCTGTATCTCTCTACTTGGGTCGCGGTGCTCGTGTGGATGTGCTGGTGTACTGGATGCCCACTGCTATACTCGGATCTCATTGTCAGTATAAGACACAGCCTCCATTTGCGCTCCAGCAAAGATTACTTCGCGAATTCGCAAATTGCTATTTCCGAGCGTCATTGCCTTCCGAAGAGACGACTATGGGGATTGGGAATTGGGACAGGAGGACAACTCCTAGAGATTCTTTGATCCATCGTAGCTGCTTTCTCTTTTTCCTTTTCTTTCTTTCTTTCTTTCGCGTCGATGCCAATGCTTAACATATAAATTTAATCTATGATAATAACCATGAGATCATTTTCTCCCTGTTAACCTTGCCAGTCTGCTCGTATTTCCTATTACCCCCGACGAGTCGTCTGGTTGGCGAGACTGACGAGGACTTTTCTACCAGTGGCCACATACGTATGTGCCATGCACGTGATGTCGCACGTGTGAGATGAATCTTGAGTGTTCGCACGAGCTCCGGCTCGTTAGTGATCCTCTCGGCGATGCTGCGCACAGCATTTTACTCTGTGCGGAAGCTATTACTTTAAACGAATTTAAAAAAAAAAAATTCTAAATTCAGCAAATATCCTTACCACGACAATCGATACGCTCGACTTATTTTCAAGTCGGTTGAAAGAGTATCGAGAAGTCACTTGTTCTCGAGATCGACTGATGTCGTTAAGAGAACCGGGGATTCCCCTCTCTACCGCGTCGGAGGATCAGGAATCCATTGCAAAATTGGAATTTATCCTTAGAAGGTATCTCTACTTGGAAGAACAAAAAAAAAATGTTGTTACTTTGTCAAATTGACGAACCATCCGAAAGCTTTCAAGTTTTATCTCATTTTTAGGGGGGGCGCAGAGTTCAGAGAGTGCTTGACGTTTCCATTGATTGACGAGTAAAAAGGGACGGAGACCGTTTACTTCCGGGTCCATGGTTTCCGGCGGTCTAACCGGTAGCGGGTTTTAACTTTGGGTCAGCGCTAAAGCAACAATCCCTTCGACAGGAAAGTCTGAGCCTCTCGCTAAGTTATAATCGGTAACCAATCAGTGGCTGCGGTTGAAATTATCGAAACGAAGGAAACTCGAGTTTACCTACGAAGTCCTGCTGGATCGGCTGACCGGAAAACAGGAGACACGGCCGACGCGAGCAACATTAGGGGGCCAAAGGAATTACGCACAAAGGACGCGAAACGTGCCGCTCGGAATTAATCGAGCGTCGACTGTCTGACGCAGAGTAATATCCGTATCATTAACTAAGACGCGTTTGCAATTAGCGTGACGTTACTTACGTTGTCTATAATGCAGACGAGATTTATGATAGATCCTACGTCGACGTGATGCTCCCCGCTTCCTAATATAAATGCCTCCGGTATCACTATATTTAGATTGACGAAGTGCGAGAGAATTCCTGTACTTCTTGATACCTGAAACAGACGAAATACGTATTGATAAGATTTTCCCATTTGAATTTCCCGCCGCGTACGGAAGTGCATAATATTCGTTAATACGACAGCCGCAATGCGGCTTTTCCGAAAGCATCAAAGTCCGGAGGATTTACGCGGGTTTCTCATTCTGGGACATTAAGTGCAGGTCTATTGTGCTTCTCTCTCTCTCTCTCTCTCTCTCTCTCTCTCTCTCTCTCTCGCGCGCAGCCTCCCTGAAACAAAATAAATTACCGCTGCCTGCAAGGTGCATACTTTTTTACGGCACTTTTTTCTTCCTCGGCTTCGCTCCCAGAGGGTGGTGGCTTCTTGGTTAAAGTCTGCTCGAGGTAGGAGTTAAAAGGTTGAAAGTTAATTTATAAGGCAGCTTCCGCGCACTGATGAATAAATAAGCGGAACGAATGGTCGTGTGACAATGACGTCGAAGGAAAGGAGGAGGAGGTGCTACAGCCGCGAGAGAGGGATGCTGCGTCTAGCTCATTTTTACGTAGAGATTCGAGATTTCGTAAACGAAGGGATGCGGATGGACCAGCCGAAGGAGAAGAGTGGCAAGGAGTCAGAGATGCAAGGAGCGTTCGCACCTGGGCGAAAGGTGGTTCGATATAAATTTGTGGGATTCAGAGGGTTGCGCTTCTGTTTACGGACTCCATCATTTTCAAGATCTGCCGGAGATGAATAGCCGACGAAGATCTCGAAAATCCAGTGCGAACTGCCGATGAATTTTCTCGATCGACCGTGAACACACGTTCGCTGATCCACTTGAAGTTCAGTAGGAGAAGATCCTTGGAGATTCAAGCGCTCCTCGGGATGATCGAGTTCACTCCTTATACATCTTCCCTTGGTCCTTGCGTTTTCACATTTTTTTTTCTCTCTCCGGGAGTCTGCGCCGATCGGCAGGAAATCGTTCCCGGGACGATATATCATTTTACATCGGTATTCCGTCCTGAGACTCACCCTCGTGCAAACAAGGGTTCTTAACATAATCCGTATCCCGAAGGTTAACGAGACCGATGGCGAAGATGAAGAATACGCAGAGGTGCGTGTAGGTTTGAGGTTGGCGGGGTGTCGGTGGAATACAGAGCGATAAAATAGAACGGAGGGTGGCGCGGAGGATGGAAAGGGCATGGGAATCTGGAAGGGAAAAAAAATTCCAAAGCAGAAGATCGAGTCCTTCCGGAAGAGACGTCAACCAGGATATCACGGTGGCTCCAGCCCACCTCCTCCCGCCCCTCGTGACGTATATCATTTTTCATCTGTACCACAAGCCTCGATTTCCACCCTCGAGCCCGAGCGCAAACAAGCTTGGCAGCCACAGTTTAACATAATCCGTTTCAAGGGATTATCCCCTTATTATGTCTTCCGTTAGAGCGCTCGGTCCGCGACCTTACGTGCTACTTGCTCCCTGATAATAACTTCCTCACCCGGACGTTTGCCCTTAACACATCTGATCTTCATCCCCAGGACGGTACAGGAACCTCCTCTCCTGGCAACATCTCCAATTTCAACCGTCTGATTGCTCCGGATGAGAAAGGACGCTTTATAGGAAAACAGGTAGCTACCCCGAAAAGACCTCGATTCCAGAAGTCAAGTTGACGAATTCGAGGTACAATGAGAGAGAGAGGCTTTGTGCCTTTTGTAGTCCCACTGCCTTCCGGTAATGAGGTATCCTTCGTCGCGGTAGCATTAGGAACCCCCCCTGGCTTCGAGACCCCAAAGGTAAAGAAGAGATCCTCTAGGCTCGGCAGCCCCTGGGAACTCGGGAAGAAACTCGGCAAATGTGAAAGGATCCACAACGCTTACTGCGCAGTTATCCCTTACTCTCGAGAGCTCCCTGCATCTCTTAACGCGGACCTCACCTTTTACATTTGACTTTGCAGTTCGTCTTGGCCTACTACCCCATTCCCTTGTCCTTAACTGCTGGGGGGTGGGGGGGGGGGGTGGGGGGGGGGTAACAGGGTAGATTTTACCCTCCTAATTTCTACGCCTTATCTTCTAATACTACCTTAAATTCTGCTATAACATCAACCCCCTCCCCCATCTTACCCCCTCCTCCCACACAACATGCTGCCGCTACATCAGCCAACAAAATTACCACTAAGGTACTTCACTGGGGTGGCTCCCTTTCTAGCTACTCGTTAGTACAGTTACCTACTAGTAATACAAACATGTACACCGTACGTATACTAGTCGTTATATATATATATATATATATATATATATAGTGCAAGACCTTCAACAAAGGGAAACGTACCGCGCAATGGCACACGGTGCAGTGGCCGTAATAGCGACTATCTATTTACATTTGAGACGGTAAAACAAGCCCAAAACCAGCAGAGACCATCTCATCAGCCCAGCTTCCCTCCGTCATCCATTTGAACGCTTGCAAAAGCCTCGCGCCGCCGACCTTAACGTTGTAAGATGGACGCGCATCGTGCCGCTGCCTCCCTCTACATCGTCACTGTTGATAGCCCTGGATTCCTTGAGAAAATTTAGATATCCCCTCTGTCCCTGCCTTCCTCCTCATCACCGTCCCAGCATCCTCTCAGAATCGTCAATGGTACTGTGTATTCTTCTTCGTCCTGAATATCAAGGGAGTCACCGGTATCTCCATTATTCTCTGCTTCTATTTAGCAAGCTCAAAATTTCAGTGTCTTTTGAATTACTATCTGCTCGCTGAAGGGGCTAATGAAGTTGACGGTTTCCAATTTAACGATCATTCATGGGTAAATGACGTAGCTGGAACCCTCCTTGGCATTTCCCTACCAGGGGAACCGCAAGGCAACATCGACTCCAAGACGAACGACTAGGTCGAAGATGATACGAGGTTCGAGGAGTCGTGGCTAATGTACGAGCAAGCTCATCAAAGTGTATCTATATTAATGAGAGCGTCCTATAGTCGGGATCTCGCGCCCTTATTACCCTGCGGGCTAAATTTTTGGGGGGGCCCTTTTTCCGTGCCCGAAGCTTCAAGACAGGTTCAGGGGAGGGGATCCCAGTGAGACTTTTCTCAAAATTCATGAGACGCTAGTAAAAAGTTATCAGGCGCTCCCTCGCTAGCCGGGTGTCTACAACTTTTACGTTTTACTAGACTCTGAATATTCCCACTTACGTCCTGAAGGATCGGTAGTCCTGCAGGACTACCTTGAACCCCAGTTGGTTATATGTCTATTACTTGTGAAAGAGTGACATCTCACAGAAACTATTAGCATTCGATCCTTCGAAATACTTGAGAAATGTCACGCGAAAAGTTCAACTTCGAACAGTCTCTTGACTCACTTTCCGCATCTTGGCCGTGATTCCCTTTTATTTTTCTTATGGTTCTCGAGACAGCCTTTTGCTTTACCCATGAGAATCGATCCCGTCCAACGGACGGGAATCGTGAATTACGCGTTCCCGAACACAAAAGGTAGGAATTGGTGCTTTTTTTTATTTAAAACTTCTAACTCGACGATCGACGCGCACTTTCAGAATTCTCGAGAAAATAAGGAAGGGACCTTCGATATTGTCCTATTTGAGGAATACGTTCTGGAATGTAGATGCAGGATCGCGTATGCTTCTGGGACATCGATTCTATCACAGCCCGGGGAGACATCCAACCGCTTTCACGGAAAAACAGAAGCAACTGGGAACTTATAAGAGCCTTCTTTCTCTTTCTCTCTTTCTTTCTTTGTGTTTCTCTCTCTCTCTCTCTCTCTCTCTCTCTCTCTCTCTCTTTGTCTCTCCTCTCTTCTTTTACCCGTGTACCGCGTAGTTCCGCCATACTTATGTACAGCGCTATGTGCCGCACTCGGAGTACTTGTAGCCGAAGAGAAGATTTTGTCGAGTACGTCGGGACGTCGACTTGGGATATCACGGGCGTCGTACGAGAAGAGGATGACGTCACTGGCTGCGCTAAGGAGAGAGAAAAAGAAAGATATCAGAAGATCGTCACCAGGGAGCAATCTTCGTTTCTTTCGGTGTCTCCTCTTGTACGAATTCTCGAAGCATCTATTTTCCTTGGAAGTTTTCTTTTTTCACCGCTAGGTGGAAGCAGCTACCAATCTTCCGTCCTTGTTGGTCTTCGTCAGCCCTGGATGTTCCTCGTCATATTGGATCTTTGAAGTTTCACGTTGAACTAAAGCGCAGCCTCCACCTGACCGTATTAGATCTCTCAAGTTTGACGCTGTTGTCACATACCGGACCTTCTGCTCCTTCTACTCCTGGATCTTTGATGCTGCTCTCTGTGGCATCCGCTATGGTTTGCATATGCAATCGTGTTACCGGGAGGTCTCGTATCTTCCAGCAGTTAATTGCTATTTCGACGAAGCACTGGGAAATCGTATGAGTGAAATTATTTAAAAATTCTTTAATTCTTTAATCGATCTCACATTGTTATGATCCTCTGATTATATAACGTACATGCATATCTGTACCGAGAATAGATAAAGTAGACGTAGTCGCCATTTTGAATCCTTGACTTTTCGCACTGTTCTCCGAGGATATATATATTTGCATTGAACAGACATGGCACCCCTCGAACTTCCGGTAGCTGTCGCGAAGGTGGCAGAGGAGAGAGCCGACACGAGTTTCGATTGACACGACAAACGAAGAAGGAAGAGTAACCGAGTCCAAAATGTAAAACTGAGTAATAAATTCACTTATTTACAGATATTCATTTATTCGACAAGCAGTGCCTTCCCTCCAAATTTGTGGGAAATTTTCACCGGTACCTTTTTTGCCCCTCCGGGACATACCGAAGAATAAAAGTTTGCCAAGGGCAAATGAATATCCGGCACAGTCATTACGTTCCGGTTCATTCGTTTCGGGTACGAGTAGATTCATTTCAAAAGTTTTTCCACTTTTTTCCAATGACAAATAATATTTCATAAGCTTCGGTAGGAAACATTCGAGGATCCGGTAGTCACGGGAAATATCACGCGGAGGATCGCAAGCACGAAAAAGAGGAAATTTCGTAGCGCGAAAGAAATGTCCATCTACTTACCAGAGCGGGACTCCCCTCCCTATGGACCATTCCGTCCCACAGCCTTCCGAGCCGTACTTAAAAGTAATTACTCATTCTAATTAGAATGCCGGTGCGCCAGTTCGCAGGGTTGGACGCGACTTGCGGCGTGAGGTAGAGTATCAGGGAGAATTAATTATTCGGATAATACGTTTGGCACATAACAACGCAGAGGTGTAGGGATCTTGCGAAACTTCCTGATAGTTGAATTTCGCACAGCTGGAGATTCATTTGGCTCTGCTCGCTGCGTCTTCCTTCCCTCCGCGACACATTCGCTTTCGCTTCCTACCGTCGTCTCTCTCGCTTCCTACCACTCGTCCCGCTAATTCGCCAGCGTCTTTCCGATCGGAAACGTAAATACGAAAATTTGCGAAAATCGTCGATTTCCAGAATATATCAATTCTCTCGATCACGCAGCCTCCGCGAAGATTACGGACGGACGCGTTATCACGCGATCCACGCAACTGGCGAAATGAGGTCGCCTCATACATTTTCGAGGCAATTTTGACTTCCTCTGAAATTGCCACGTCATTTTCTATGACGTATATCGGCCTTCCAGTGGGACCTCGAGTAACGCGACATGACTTTCCCAGCGCGGAACGGTTCGCCTTTGGGCAGCCTTCGTAATGTTCAAAGTATTCCCAGGAGTTTCTCTCTCCTACATTTTTATTAAGTTCTTCTTGCTCCTTTTAATGCTCTCGACAAATTTTACCCGGTATAATATTTACCGGAAGATTCTGACCTCCTAGATACCGAGCGTACCAAAAGTGCCCGTGCGCGAATCCTAAAATAATTTCCCGAAATTTTGCGGCGCGTTGCTACGGCAACCAATAATTTAGTAAATCGCGAGATTAGCTACGAAGTATCCCAGATTTCGGTAACAATCGAACGAAACGTCGAATCAATTGTTAATCCCGCCGATCCGTTCATTTACACGCGGAAGCGATGCAACGCGGCAACCAGATCCCTCCGAAAGCGACAGCCTTTAAATTGCCAGGATATTATTTATGATTTTGACGAATTTCGCTCGTTAGTCAGCAGCCGGCGAACAGGAGAGAAATAAAGGTACAGTCGTTGCCAAAATTTTCACTAATTATTTCGTCGTATGGCAAAGGATCTCAACATATACATATACCGGAGAAGGTATTTCGTCACTGTTTCACCTCGACTGGTTACCGTATCGCGACCCTTGACCCTTCTCTCCGGTTTTAGTCCAAGTATCCTCAGAACCTAACCCGTACGTAGCCCGGGCAAGTATTATACGCGTCTCTCTCTTTACTGCTCCAATTTGAGGAGCACCGTAGAAAATGCACGAGCACGAATACTTTCGAAAGTGCAGAATCTTGGAAACGAAAGGAGCATAGGAATAAGGTTATATTATAATACCAGCGAAAGGGACTGATCGGTGGGATGAATTTATACCAGCCGTATCGTGCAGCTGCACAGATCCCTACGAACGCACTGCCGTATATCAGAAGTTTAAACTGGTCGTTGATCTATCGTGCGATGCCGACGGTTTTACATCTCTGGAGAGCAGTGATTCCCTCGAAATTGAAACCAGGAAGTGAAGCCGATTGGCTGTCGGTGCGCGACACCTGCCCGCCCCTGCCAAATTTCTCCTATTTCCTCGGTTATTTTAGCCCCTGTCAACCTGTACGGGCTGAACGAGGGATTTTTAATATTTACGATGAAAAGGCCAACATTGATATATCGATTGATCGATTCATATACACCCACACACATATATATATATATATATATATATATATATGAACTACACCATACGCAAGCAAATTGTACTTCTGTTACGATATACAGTGTATACGTATATCATCCTTATCACCTGACATTCGTAGGTCCCGTTGTCCCTTTCCTGGACGTATTTGATCTGCAGCGTCCAGTCGTCCGATCCTTCGGGATGAAGCACCTGAAACCTCTCGTCGTTCGTGTAGGTGAACATGGAGCTTGTAAGGACGTGCCAATCCCGCCGACGTATCCAGGATATCTGAAAGTCAAAGAGATAAAAATTTAAAAAACGTCAATATCAAAGTCCGAGAATTCGTAACCAAGTCAAATTTGACGTTCGAGGTTAATTTATCACGACGCCACGTGGGTGCGATTTCTTGGTATTTCGAGTATATTTGAAATTTTTGAGGGAGGTCGGGAAGCGATAGGCTGAGAGGAGGAAGAGGGAGGGGTGGGATTGATGAAAAAGAGAGTGACCCTAGGGAGGAGTAACAAAAAAATTGGGGGATGGTTGAAAGTTCGGTTAACCGGGTGAAACGTAACCGCCAGGGATGCTGGGGTACGCGAGATCGAATTATCTTCCTGATCGTGAAGCATGGCCGCCTCGGAGTCATGACGGATAAGTGCGCGACGTCCGATTAAACGTAGTTCCTAATCCATCCGCTAATGGGAAGTGGCGCTGCGACTACCCGCAGGACACTCTCCGTAATTTCGTGCGAATTGCAGCGAACGAGTTCGCCGGTAAACACAGGCGAATCGCGTTGGCGGGGACAATAAATAAATAATTCAACGAGAGCGTAATAGCGAGGCGGGGAATTGGATATAGGTTGACAAAGAGAGACAAGAGCTCTAACTAGCATTGGTGTTGGGATAGGGAGAACATGGGTCGGACACGGGGAAGATGCGGGATGTCCACAGGATCTTTCAGGAAAACATAAGTAGCCCCGGGAGATGGGAGAAAGACAGAACCAGAGAGAAATATCCTTGGAGAGAAAGTTTCAACTTTTTTTTTTTTTTTTTTTTTTTTTGTTATCTCTTTCCTGTCTGAAGTCTGAATTGTCTCTGCGTTCCGCAGCTCCATAAGTTTCTTCTCTTGTTCCTGGATCGTTGACCTCCCGCTTCTTTGACGCTGCCACCCCTCCCCCCTTCTTTTCCCCCACCCAAACGGACGCCCGACCGTTCCAGAAATTAAAGACGCACCAGTCGCCCTTCTCCGGGCACTCGATTCGCCCCGTCGACTCCGCTGCGTCTTCGATGCTCGTAAAAATCACGGCCAACCGCTCGCAAGCGATTGGCCTGGCCATTTTCCCATTTTCATTTGCGAGACTGGCCGATCGATCGGTCCTCCAACTTTCGGAACGAACGGCCAACGGGGAGGACTTACCTCGGCGTCGGATACCGTCCTCTCGGCAAGATTCCGAACTTTGCAGTGCAAAAAGGCCGTCCCGCCGAGCTGGACCGTCACGTTGGAAACTGTGTTGTTGTCGTTGGCCTCGTTGACGCGTTGCAGCTCATCGAAATTATTGTACCAGAGTGCTCTCCAGTCTGAGGGTATGCTGTAAGGAACGCGTCGATCTGAAAAATGGAAAGAGAGAAATTTCATTCTAGCGATATAGATACTGGAGGCTGTCTATATACAGGTATACGAGCACAGGGACACTGGCAGAGAAGAAATATGCGCGGTGCCCATTTTGAAAAAATTTCACCGTTACTCTCTTTAATTTCCCTCGCGATGTCCACATCTTCGTTCCATTTGATCCACGCGCGTTTCCTAACATTTCGCGACGTGCGACGTCCCCGTGGGAATTCACGTTCTTCGTTCTTCTTTATTATATCTTCGTCGTGACTTCAGCGATACGCGACTTACTTGGCTCGAAGTTTATTTTCACGAGGACTGTGAAACGCAGTGATAGCTGCGCTGTCACGGAGGTCTTACGTGTCAAGGGTCACGTGTCTTTCGTCAAAGCTGAAAAGCATGGAAACGTGGCGTGTAACTTTTAGCGGGAACGGAGGGAGGGTCGAAGGGGGTGTCCTGTACTCAAGAACGATAGCTGAAGTTTCGAAGGATGTTAACAACGACTCGCTTTATGGAGCGACGGCGGTACGATTTACTCTGATGGAAAAAGTTTTCGGGTGAAATATGTGACGCTTCTCGAAAGAGGCGCAGTGCTTTAAATTGCTTATATTTTTCGTGTCAGAATTTTGTAACTCTCGCGACTCTCTGCGCCCTTGATTCAAGTATCCCGATCCACCCTCCCTTTGACAATGAGAGTGGCGCCAATGGAGTCGGGGTGATGCGAAGACGGGACAAAGGGAAGGGAAGCTAAGAAACAGTCGAGTTCTTTTTTTGGGCAGCAAGTTTTGCGAGTTTAAATGTACGAAACCTTGGGAGTTCGATGCGTTGGGAAAAAAGGGTGACAGAGGGGGAGGGGGGAGGGGGGAAAGACGAAAAGTGCAGCCGTAAAGGAAGCAGAATGTTTGAAGAGGAACCGAGCAGCAATAACGGGAAGTTCGAGAAGCATCGGGAAAATAGGAAATTTTCAGAGTACAGTCGAAGCTCGACAGTCGCCATTACTTTAGCCCGGGACTGAAAGAGAATCCGAGTGGGATAAAGGAGGTTTCCAGAGAGCAACGTGTAGAGTCTGATCGTGAGCTTGAATATTTCCTATCTGCAAACGGTCGCCTGAAGTATTGCGAGTATCGCGAGTATTGCGAGTATCTCTCTTTGTTCGCAGCGATCCAAAGGCTTAGTTTCCATAGAGATAAACTTCGTGTGGGCCGGTTAAATCGATATTTAAGACCCGAACGTTAAACCAGCAGCTAGTGTTACTTTGGTTCTCCGTCCCTTTCACTACCCCCTCCCCCCCATACGAGCATATTCGATAAACCATAGGCGTCCATATGGTGCGATTCGTGCAGCAGTACGTGCATCCTCAATTTTCTCGAAAACTTGAAAAACAAGGAAAAGGGGAACAAAGAGAGTAAACAGAGGAGCGAGAGAAGGAGCATTTCCAAGCGGCTTGGTTCCATCTTCACGAGTATCGCGTTCAGCCCACAGTTTCCATGGAGCGTTTCCATTTATGTAAACGTGCATGGAATGCACTTCGATTTCCCGATCAAAGCTTTTCTCTCAGCGGCTATTAGCCGCCGCCCGGCCGGCTGATTCGGCCGGAAATTAATTTCCAGCGCGTTAACGGAACTGCGTTCGTTATACTTGGCCACCTTTTGAATTACCCGCCCAATCGATATAGCCAAACGGGGCTCTTTCAGTTTTCACGCATCCCTCTGGCCTCTCTCACTTTCTCCCTCGTCGCTCCACGCTTTACTCGCTTACGCTCCTCGCATATATTCAATGGACCCATAACGGTTACGAATTACCATAACGAAAGCCTTATCGATATAGTTATACATACTTCGAGTAGATCGAAGCTGCTAAAGAAAAAGAAAGAAAGAAATAAAAAAGTGTAACCCCCTATAAGGTCCATTTCGAGGAATCTCATTACAGAGAAAAAGGGGCTGATCAAAATGGGAAAACAAAACGGCATGCTCAACCATCGCGTCGAATCTTCTTGTATCGTGTCGTTTGGTCTGACCTAATAAATTACGCAACCACTTTGCAAAGGGGCTGAGAGTGTATCTGTAAGGGGATCTCGGCTGGACGAGACCCAGTTTCCTTGGCCGAGCATCGAAACCCTCGGGACTAAGGACAACGTCCGGTTTTGTCCTTTCTCCGAGTTACAACGACGATTCTCCAATTTTATCGTCCATTAACGAAACGCGAAGCGACCACGTCTTGCGTCCCGATCTTCCGCGAGGATTCCTCTTCGTTAAAGGACACCATCGTAAATATCTCATTTGGTATTACCCCTGTACCCTAAAGCCGTGACACGACCGTAACACGATGAATTTCCACCTTCTCTACCTTCGATCAGCTGGATACACTGTCTGGACCGTGTATCTGGTATTTGTGTCTACCTTTTTGTCTTTCAGGATTTCATTACAACTCGAACCATTATCGAAACTTAGTTTTAAGCTGAACGTATCGCTCCACGACGTCCCCTATGTCATTTTTATATCCTTGAAAAGTTCTCTCCATGTCTCTTCCTGTGATTCAGCCAAGCGACGGTTAACCGTACTCGAACGTTTTCCAGGCGTCGTTCGCCGGAAGGACAAGAACAGCGACTAGAATCGACGTCGGGAAGAGTGAAGAAAAAGGAGAATGATAAAGAGGAAGAAAAGAAAAGAAGAAGAAAGAAGTCCTCCTCTTAGAAGCTCGGAAAGTTCCTCGAACGTTTCGTCGAAGTGACGAAGAAAAAAATGTGGTTGGCGGGAGAGAGGTGGGGACGGGTACAAGAGTTCAGGGAGCTGTGTGTTAGTGGAGGACGTGCGTGATGGTCGGGGGGGGGGAGGGGGGGGGGTAAGGGAAAAGGACGGAGAAAGGAGAGTAGGACACTCGAGACTGAACTTTGAGCTTTTGAATGCGGGACATAAGCTACCTGCCTTTTGTTTTCTCGAGACAATGCAAACTTATACAGAAGCTACTTACACCTCTGGTTACTCGTAGCGCGTTTGCATTCTTGGCTCCCACCTCGAGTGTTTCACCAAACCACCACGACTAGCCACTAGCGCCACTAGTCGTGCGCGGCGCACCAATCGGCAGTCTCCGAGGCAGAACGGCCGTCCCGAGGTCGTCTTACCCGATGCAACCACCCGAAACCAGTTAAGCTTTCACGAATTGGCTGTGAATATCCAGTCGGACGGCTAAAAATTATTTCGAATAGACTACACAAACCGAAATGTGACCCCGTTCTTTATCAGTGATTAAACAGCCGCTGCTGTACGTGCGAGCAGGATTTCATTAATTCAATGCTCACTGTTACTCTTGCCGTATACTCGCGTGTACTGTCGGACTACAGTTCAGATCCGTCTGTTCCCAATGCGCTCTGGAATATTCTGGGTTAATTCTGTCTAGTCCATTTTCCTCCGTGGAACGATATTCTCAATTGGAATGCTCTGGAACAGCCCAGTACGGTCTACGTGGGCCGTAACCGCCGGCAAGAATAATTCCTCGCCGTGATGAAATTGTTTACTAACCGCGCACGGTGGAACGCGACCGTTAAGTCTATAAGTCTTAATCTCTCAAAGGACTCGAAACGACCCTAGCCTGGCTGCAGACTTTACGCGTCTCCCGGTATAGAGTATAATAGTCGAATCCAGCAGAGTCATCGACTACGGCAGAAACAACTTGGCTCGTTTTAATTAGAATAGCAAACCGCTGCAACCTACTGCACAGCCCCGGTCGAGTTTCCTATGTTTTCGCATGGGAACGCGTTAAACTCGTCGGCGGGGAAGGATTCGCGATGTAACAATTTCGCGGTTCAGTTCCGAGAGACGGAGGGTCGCGGGAATTAGCTCCGGTACCTGCGTCCTCGTTTCATTACGTTTTTACATGCACCCGTCGAGGTTATCTCGATAAATTATGGATTGGGTACTGACGAAGAAGAGAAAAAAAGGACTTTACATACAATTGCTCCGGCGAGGGAGCTTAAACCGTAAACAAGGTCAAAAAAGATTCAGTTGCTACAGCTACCCTGTTCAACGCGTCCGCGTAATTCTTTTTTTTTTTTGATTTCCCTCTTTTTTGACTTTTTTCTCTCTCCACGTCTATCCTGTCCCTTCTCTGATGGAGAATTCGGCGACTCTCGTCTATGACTCATTGAACGTCACTCGCGCTCGGAATTCACGGGGCAATTTCGAGTTGCGTTTCGCAGTGCTAATTAGGGCTTGCTTTACAAATAATTCACGGGAGTCGCAATCGAGACATTTTCGTATCGTAGAACTGTTTGATTATGTAATATCCTACGTAACGTACTATCCCAGTATTTTAATTGGTATTGGAAAGAGTGGATGATATATTTAAAAAAAGTATCGTCATCTAATTAATGTTTCCTTCCGCAATCTGCCACTCGATTAATTGGTACCTTTCTACTTGATAGCCAACAGAGTGTACCGAGTGGAATGTACATACACATACTATAGCAGTCGCATAGCTGCGAATAGTGCAAGCCGACTAACTTTGGCTGAAATTTGCAGTGTTAGAGGAAAGGGAGTATATACAGAGAAGAGAGAGAGAGAGAGAGAGAGTATGTCGAATATATATAAGAGAAGAGAGAGAGGGACCTACGATCTGGAAAGACTATTTGCTCGTAACTCGAACAACCGGATACGAATAGCAACGCGAACGAAAGAAAAACAAATAAGTAACCAAAGAGACTCGGCTAAATTCGTTTCTTTTTTTCGTGCTGTCCCTCATGGAAACTCTACTTAACAAACACTACACACGTAACAGCCGTCATTGTTTCCCGTAAATCTACAGGGAAATGATGGCTCGTACGAATCCACCGAAGCGTGTATATATATATATTATCTATCGAAACATACCAAGACACAAATCATTAATAAATTTACATCCCTATAGCAAAATCTCTTCCTTACCGACCGATCTTCTGCGCATTTCCTCGAGGCTTTACGATTATAACTGTGACTATCGGAGACCTTATCTTAAGTGGCCCAGAGATGTTCCCGTTAGCGTCGTCGGTCCTTCCTGTGACGTTATTAACCTAGCCCAATATATGTTGCACCCCCCCCCCCTTTCTCCCCAGCCTCTTCATCATTGCAATGGAAGCATCTCTATCTCTCTCTCTCCCACACATTTATTCCCGCTCCAGAAAACGTTACCCAGGAAAAACTCATAACCTCATAAAAGCAGAGCTGATAAACTTGTCAGCTACATGCTTCGCTAGTTCCCTCAGCCTTCTTACGATCCCTTTGACGAGCTAACGAGCATTGGCCAACACGCCGGAACATCTCCAACACCCGGTACACGTATCTGCTGCTCGAATTTAAAAAATAAAGAGCCCAAACTTACGGATTCCGAGTCTGCCGTAAATGTCTTCTATATTTCGAATGAATCGTGAAACGTTTTCGTCTCTATTTACAAGAACCCACTCGGCCGAGGCGTCTAGACATTAGATACGTGTGCTCGCTGTTTTCTAAAGAGATGGTAGACGCGTTATCCTTAGAAAATTTTCAGCCAGTGTACATATGGTATGTTAACGGTAGGTACCAGACACGTGTATACATACGTACTATAGCGTAGACATGTACGAAGTTCATGTTGAATTTCGTACCCGTTTCAGCAACAAAAGCACCGGCAAGCCGGACGTCGTGGAAAACGATTGGTATTCCTGGTGAACGGTAGGCAAACTTGTACCTGTTTCTGTATACGTGTATATATATACTGTACAGGGTGTCGAATTGTTTGCCGACGAGTATAAAACTCGAATTACACAGGCCGATCGATGATCCACTGGTCGATTCGAAACGAAAGTGAAAGACTTTTTCCAGGGTGCCGATAACAGGTTTCCCGGTATTCCGCAAAAGGCAGCCAACTCCTGTCAAACTTTGAATCCCGGTCTTGTCACAGGATTAGAAGTTGATAAGCCCGAATGAGGAAGTTTCGCGTGGATCGATGCGCTGCGTTCGCGACATAATCAAAGGCCCGTGTCCCGGCTATTATACGGGCAGTTTCCATGCGTCCCGCAGCCGCCATTTAACGGCTATGAGAATAGCTGCATATGGGGAGGCATGCGTTGTGACGTCACTATCACGTGGCCGTTTACACTGCATATGGGTTGACGGGTTACGTAACGTAAAGTGCATACCTTTGTCCAGCGATCTGGCCAGTAAAATCGTCGGCAGGATCAGGAAGACCATGTACCACGAGAGCCGGTCCCGCATCCTCGCGAGCTTTCGGATTCGTCTGGAATGATAATGATAAGAGTTATTGCAAGAAATTGTGCGATTAATGTTACATTCGTGGAAAGGCGATACTCGATCCGCGGTATTTTCATTTAGGCTGTAATAAGTTTACGGGATCGGATAACCCGGAGCACTTTAAGTTTCGTGTGTCCTCACTCTCTCTCTCTCTCTCTCTCTCTCTCTCTCTCTCTCTCTCTCTCTCTCTCTCTCTCTCTCTCGATCTATATATGAGGCTATGTCTATAGAAGGTATTACTGTTTCTCTCTCTCTCTCTCTCTCTCTCTCTCTCTCTCATTCTCCTGTCAACGACGAGTGTAGAATAGCAACGTGGAATACGCAGGAGACGTAAGACGCTGATCCAGTTAGTAAGTTTAACGCGATGTCAGAATTTACGTATTTACGTGTGCCGTCAGAACGACGTCGACGCCTGACGTCGTCCGAATCAACGCGATGCAGCTCAGACGTTTCGTCTTGGCTTCTGGAGATTAAAGGAGAGCAAATTCACGCGTGCGATCCGATCCTCCCTGTCCTCGACGTATCGAACGAGACTCGACGAACACTTTGGGGCTTTTTCATGAGTTTTATCGAACCGATTATAAGGGACAAAGCGGTTTAGCGGCTGAGCAAGCGGAGGGAGGCGGGAATGTGTTTTAGTTGAAGGAATCGAGCGTCGCGACGTCTACGGGCTTAGCCAATAGCCTTAGGACGGTCATACAGGGTGGCGTCGTAATAAGAGGATAACATCGCGGTGATAACGTCCATTAGATCTGGCAGATTAATCTTCTGTATGAGACACGTAGGCGAAGGGGAGGGGGGGAAGGGAGCGAAAGCTCAAGTAAGATTTTAAGTAAAATGGCGCTGGCGTCGCTGGAAGGTCGACGCGTTCGAGTGGCTCATGGGAAAAAGCATGAGAGGGTACTTTGGGAGAAAATGGTTATAAGAGAAGCGAGAGTCGAGGGTGGTAGGGAGTTTGATGATAAGAGGAGGTATAACGGTGGTGCGTGAGGGGGTGGGTGGGTGGGTGGGTGGGGTTTGATACAGAAGGTCAAGAGACGAAGGCTGGAGTAATCTTATCCCAACTTTAATTCCAGTCAGAATTGCTCCTAATTATCCTAATTTTGAAATGGCGAAGGGGTTGGTGGAGGGTCCTGACGATGACGACCAGCAAGGGTCCCCTTTGCTCTTTGATTCGGTCCAAGGGATCAAAGGGCACAAAAAATTCTGGTCGATCCCGCGCCAGCCACTTTCATCGTACCCGGCTATTAAAACTAAATTATTTCCAGTTAAAACGGTGAGTTCGGCTTTAGCTATCCCGAAGGACTTTACTCTGGAGAGCCAGTCCCAGGCGGCCATTAGCGGATCCTTCGGGATCTCTGTCAGGGAATTCCGCGAATCTCATTGTTGGGACTGCCCCCATCGGTAACTAAGGAATCTAGGTGACTCGGGGGGGGGGGGGGTCGGGAGGGCGGGAGGTGGACCCGACGAAGGGAAGCTGAGACCTTGGCTCTTCTTTCTCTCTACTTTCTTGCTCCGTTTCTTTTCGCCTTTCATTTCCATCTGTACCCCAGTCTCTTCCTTCGGGAAATGGGCGCCCCGAGGAGGAACCAGATCGGCGCTTCTAACGAGGAAGCGCCGCGACGCTGAAGGACGCGCTCCTCCAATCGACGGTTTTATGGATACTTGCAAAAATATGCATTACCAGTAGCGAACTTGCCGAAGGGTCGCGGAATACTGGAACTGGTTCTGCTCCATCCCCAGCATCCACTACAGGATCGTTATCCTTCGATATCCGGATCGAGACCAAAGCGCGAAGAAGACGATTTCATCTCGTAAAATTTTACTCTACACATCCTTACATCTTTCAGGCCAAGTCCTACGAGCCAGGACTCCCTGCAGGTGGGGCTCCCAGCCTCTTCCCAAATGGTCCATAGCCCCTTCGCAAGGATTGGTCTTTCACCGATCGTCCGATGAGACGTGGCTTGAAAAATTACTCTCGTTTACGATAACGAGGGGAAGCACCAGGAAAAGGGATGAAGGAGGGTGGCTCTCATTTTCTCTCGCACTCATCTTTCCTCTCTGAGTTCTCTTTCTCTCCATCTCTCTTTCGCTCTCATCACCCGGACATTCCACTTTTACAAAAAAAAAAAAAAAAAAAAAAAAAAAAACATTCTATCAGTCCTCTCTGGTCCAGCCCCTGCAAGGGACCTCACCACCCTTTCTCCCCCACTCCCCGACAGATCCTCGACGATTCCGTTCTCCCTCTCAATTACAGTCTCGCTCCTCTATTATGCGCGCCACCATTTATTTAATTAATTCCACGTGGTCTCGTATTACAAGAGCAAAGAGAAGAGAGGGAGCGAGGTATATGGACACAGAGAGAAAGAGAGAGAGAGAGAGAGAGAGAGAGAGAGAGAGAGAGAGAGAGAGAAGACGAGGTGAGTTCGCTAAGTATAATTGACGAGGTTCATTTACTCAATACGGAAAACACGTTTAGTTAAAGTCGCTGTCGCGTCCCCCAGGGAAACTCGGCTTCTTCTTAAATTTCTCCCTTGATGCCCCTCTTGCCCCTCTTCCGCGAGAATAATTCGCGATAACGAGTGCCGATGATAAAAAGAAATTTCGTTATTTATCGTCGACGAGATTGTCAGGTTGGCTGCCCGAAGAATCGAGAAGACGAAGAAGTCGGTTATCCGACAGAAGCGATGCGTGAATCTGAAGTATCTGACTGCGCCTTATCCAATTCAATGCGATTCAGTGAGTTTCGTTCGCCATTCATATCCCAACGCACAAAGGATTCCCGTTGGCAACGACGCTTCGGGTAAACCGAATGAAAGCGTGCGGTAATGAAAGTCGCGGCAAACTTTTTTCTTCTTCTTCTTCCTCCATTTGCATCCGGCGTCTGCTGGCTACCTCCTTATAATTCTTACTGGAGTTTTCACGATGCGCGATTCGCGACAATATTATAGACGATGGAGCAGGGTGCGAGGGGAGGGAAATCTGTGAAAACAAAATTTCGTCGATTTCGAGAAAAGAATAATTTTCACGTAAGAACCGTCGCCAGTCTGCGATTTCTCTACAAAATTTCGAGTATCCTGAAATTCCCTGACCTTCAGAAAAAATAACTCCTCAGTCTCGAGCATCCTTGGCAGGTATACGTGTGGCATGGGTATAAATCTGTAATATCCTCTCGAAGCGTGTAGGGGGGGGGGGGGGATTGCGTCATTTTACACCCGGCGTATACGAGCGCGATAAGTCTGTGTCGGAGGATGGGGCGAAAAAAGGAAAATTGCGAAAAAAAAGTAAAAATAAAAAAAGTGGACAGGTGGGTCTACTGCGTTGAGAGGCTTTTTTTTTCGAAAAGCCTTTTGCCCGCCGATACACGTAGGTCGGTAGCTAATGGGAAGCTTTCCAGAGCGGTCAATCGATGACAGAGTAAAATGGCGTAAAAGGGCAAACAACGCGAACCGGACACAAAGAGGTCAAAGAGGTCAAAGAGGTTCAGGAGCCAAGTAAAATTCCATGACTCTTTGACCATTAGGCAATCCCTACCGAGCACGTGTCCTCGTTGCCTCTATGGGAGTATCCATAGAAAGAAGCGTCATCCTGGGAACGTGCGAGAAGGCCGCTTTTCAAATAATCTTACAAGGGAATAATGGCAGGACGCCTCGTATCCCACGGCATAAGAAATATCGTTGAATTTTGGCGTCTTGGGGCCAAATTAATTTTGGCACGGCCCTGCCAACTGGCTGGCACGAATATTTAATTCCTAAAGGGCTTCTCCACTTTTCTTCCCTCCTTATAATCTCGCCAAGAGACCTTAATGCTATTTAAACATGCGCGAGCACGCGTCGCCCAATCACCCCTCGATATCACGATGTTTACCTTTATTTTCTACTTGCTGAGAGCGGGGGAGGTGCGGGGGATGGAAAAGATATACACGTTGATAAAAGCGTGCGAGTGCGCACTCGCGCACCGTGTAAAGTAAGCTCCGCTTGCAAATCCGCCTGCATCTTTTTCGCAATCTACTTGTAATCCGCTTTCCGTAATCTAACCCAACCTAACCTCCAAGCGCCTCGTCGATCGTTCGCCGATGGGCGAAAATTACTTAGACAAAAATATCGAAGGGATCAAATAGAAATCCTCAAAACGTATTTATACGGTATTAGTGTTTCGCTCGGTCTGACTCCCTTTTTTCTTTTTACTGGACGCTCCCTGAGTGCATTCAGACCGCGAGCCGTCACGCAGGCTGTGACTCCTATGGGATATCGAGAATACCAGTCCAAGGACTGTATGTGTTATGTACAGCCGATAGAATTAAAACTCCTCCTCGCGAATACATTCGTAGCCTATTACAGACCCGTGTTACACGAGGCTATGGGAAATGGCAAACTGATTACAGTTCCCTGTAATGGCGCCACTGTCGCTACTGCCAGAGGCATTTCGACGCGGCAAATCGATAGGCACGAACAAACGTTGGATAATTAAATGGTTTTCGAATCGAGTTGGCACTGGCAAAAGGTTTGCAATGCAAAATTAACGAGAGGACTTTGCTGTCTATTCAATAGAGTCGCCTGGAAAGCGAACGCGTGCCACCGGCGAGCAGCGACCTTCCTCGGCAGAGGCCGCGCGCGCTCGCTGAAAGCCAACTGCGGCTGCCAACTGTCCTCTCCTGCCGACTGACAAAGTCCTTAAACCCTTATTAAGACTCATCGAGATCCCGGAGGACTTTCTGGAGTGCGTTTTATAAGATACCCATTTCAGGTCCTCAAGCTGCATTGGGAAAGTTTCAAGAACTTTCTTAACGTTCGCGGTTCTAGCTTGCGTCACGGATGCCAATTCATCCTATGGGCTCGTGTGAGAGATGACTGACTGGATCGAGTGTTGTTTGGCTGGCTGTTTCGCTTACCATTGAAAGAGGTATTGGCAAAATTCGTAAAAGTCATTTTACAGAACGAGGGGAAAAGACAGTTTTTATAAACGTACCGTTAATAATCCTGTATACGAAGATAATCGTGTTTCTGTATATATACATATATATATATATATATAGAGAGAGAGAGAGAGAGAGAGAGAGAGAGCGAAAGAAAAAAACAATAGCGTAGAAACAACAACAAAATTACTAACTAAAAGAAAATTCCGTAAGCTGCGATTTGCTCGGTAAAATTGTTACGATTCTCATTTACTCGCGAAATGGTTAAAAGCATCGCGACGCTTTTACAATTACGGCTTCATTAATTTGTGGTTTTGTTAACCTCGCGCGACCACGCGCTCGCGTGAAATTACTTGTTACCCACTCGAGACGATATTAAAGTAATTGTATATGGAATATTTAAAAAATTATTATTCTTATTCCTGCTCACCTCGTAATACGAAATGCAAGTTCTGCAAATTACTATATTTTCCTAAGGCAGGATTAGTCGCGTTAACCGGGCGAGACTTACGAATCGACTGAGAAATGAATCCGCCCGAGTGGTCTCAAAAAAGCAATAGGAACCAGGGTCGATCGTGCCAAAGGTTATCTATCTATCCGTATAGAGATAAATACATGGAGTTGATCGAAGTCCGTTTAAGAAGAATTTGTTAAAAGAACTTGAGCCCATATAATCACGAAGAGTGCAAACGAATAAAAGGAATTTTCGGTTCTTCCGAATCAACCGGATCATAGGAGGATCGACTGATGACTCCGAGCATTAGAGAATTCTACAGATAAGTTATCGCAGAGGCAACACCCTGACTGACACCCTGGCATCCTGGTAACCCTATACCTCCGCAACCACCCCCTACCAACCCCCCACTGTACTCAGCCATTGGCGCTAAGGTCTTTCAACGAAAAGAAGATTGAACGACTTCGTATCGATTGTATCGCGGCTTCTCGTGCAGTATTGTTATACAGGGTGAATGTTAAGAAACTACCACCGATTACCTCCCCTCTCTTCCCCCTTCCCCCTTCCCCCTACTACTACCCTCCTTCTCTCACGTGGAAGATTGAAATTTTTACGTCGATAGCGACTTCGTCACTTAACCGTTCACTCGGCACTGTCTATTTCAGGAGTCAATTCGAAGTTCGCCCGTTTTCCTTGGTTTCGTATGGAAAAAGTGAAAAATGATCGTAGAAAAAAAGGATAGAGATTACAGAGAACTAAGAGGTTTAAAATCGAGGCTGTCTCTGCCGGACTGTAAAGCGGGCGAGCCTCGAGGGGGCGGCTGCGGAGTGAGTTTCGGAAGGGAGAGAGTAAAACAAATGGGAAATACTCGAGAAAGAGAAAGAGAAAGAGAGAGAGAGAGAGAGAGAGAGAGAGAGAGAGCCAAGAGAGAAGATTACAGCAGCTCCGTGAAATTTTAAGGCTCTGCGATTGGTTCGGGATAAATGGGAGCAGTCGGTGCGAGTTTGCCCGTATACCTTTCAGAGTGCCAGCAGGAGACACTTCCACCTATACTGGATGGCCGTACACTTTTATCTTGGATTTCTACTCTTTATCCTGATGAAGGTAGACAAAAAGAGGGCACGACACTCACCGGCCCTGCTGTTGTCGATTTTCGTTAACGCGTTCTCATACTTTTGTCCAGTCTCCAATTTTGACTCCCCTCCCCTCTGCGCCCTTCGATGCTCCCCGTACGTCTAACGTGAGAATTTCGTTCCAACGAATTCACGTGTCTTAGACGCTCATCAGATTATTCCTAAATAGCACAGGCGTATAGTACCTTCAGCCTAACTCCATCTAGAAACCAGAGGCAGATATTATCCTAAAGAAGCTTACGCGAGCACGCATCGTCTCAGGTTCTGATCCCTTGTTGAGAATTCTCTGTCTCTCTCTCTCTCTCTCTCTCTCTTATATGCTTGAGTGTGTACCAACCTACGGGTACATACAACCTCAAAGCTTCACAGTAACGGCTGTTAGGTTGCAATAACTGTTGCCATCGTAAGCGCAATAAGAAAAATTGTTACCACTTGGCTCCACTCCTACGGCGTACAGGTTTTCTGCACTGACTGTAATTTAGTAGCAGTTTTACGCTATCTGGCCTTTTATCTGTGAGTGGGAAGCAGAGAGAATGGATTCGTATTGGTGGCTGCTCCTGGAACATCTGACTCTGCAACTGGAGAAGGATTGTGAAAATGGAGGTATTTATTAATTACGTAACTGTATCATGGACACTCTATCAAGCCGTGTAGGGAGCGAGAAAAGCTCTGGTCGGGATGTCTAATTGCTTCCGGCTTCCAGTGATGTCGTGCGTCATTTTGTTCCTCTGCTTCGCGAAGTGTTCAGAGATTTGTGGGAAGCAGGAAAGAGGAGAGAATCAGAGCCGACCTTTCTACGTGAACGAGGATCCTTTTTAAAGTATCCACCTTAAGGATCTCTCTCTCTCTCTCTCTCTCTCTCTCTCTCTCTCTCTCTCTCTGTCTCTCTCACACACACTCTTTATCTCATTGCTACTTCACCAGCCACTCTCGACTTTCAACTTCCGCCTAGGGGCCTGTAGTGGGATCCACGCGAGTCTGGTGTGTTGTACGTAAAAAATACTTTTTCTCTCAACGCCCACTTTCTCATTCTCTCTTTCGAGAGAGAAAGAAGAGAGAACGAGGGAGAGAAAATATTGGTACAGAGTCCGCGGTTCCCGTATAGATCTCTCTCCGACATAATTTATGCGTCTCGTCGTTAACGATAATCTGATGATAGCATCCCTTAAAATTGGGTACGCGTATCCCTTCAGGGTGGTTTTCACCGATTCTCAATTTCACCCTTACAGAGAGACGCGTAGAAATCGATCGAAGCTTCGCCAAAGTATTACGGCGCCCGTGAATTCCTTCGAATAATCATTGGATTCTTTTTATATACCCCGCTGACAATTACACTCCTCCCGACGCCGTTGCGTCACGAGACGTCCTTGCGGGAAAGAGCCAGGTCGTCAGGACGTTCCACTCCTGAACCCAAGATTCGACTTGGACAACGATGGAACAAACAGGGATAATAGAGGAGGTAAAAAAAAAAGACATTATGAGATAAACCTCTGGCACAGCATCTGGACCAGTTTTTTTATTATTTTTTTTTTTTTTTTACTTCGACGCTCTTGACTCTCCTATATTCTGACTTTCAGCCGACGAACGTTCAACGGATTTAAGACAGGATTAAGGGATTTTCTCCGGGGGGTTGCCAGTGGTCTGCGTCCTGGAAAGGGACCAGGACGAACAGTGCCACGAGGAACCCAGGACTCTACAAAGTACGAAGGGCTCGAGTACAGGACGAATAGCTGCCGAGTGAACAGCAGTATATCTTGAGTGGTAGCGACGTCAGATGAAACACGGTATCCCACTTACCCGAAACTTTAGCCCTGTACGCTTGGATGATTATGATTGCTCCTAAGACGAATGCATGTACCGGCAGCCCAGGGACCCTTTGCCATGTACGCTGCTGGTACTAATAGACAGCAGCCGAAGAGGGATCGACAGCGACGCGTGACCGGAATCAATGATTTACGTACTGACCCCGATAAGAGATCTTCCCCTTTATTTATCACCGTTAAATATTATCATTATCGAGGTGTAGCTTCTTCTATTTAATTCTATTTAATTTTCGACGCTCCGCCGCGTCCGGAAACACTCCACCCGGACGGTTGATCCGGCGCGTTCGAGAATTTCTCGATGCCACCTGTCCTGCCAACCGTTTCAATTAACACCTTTTGCCATCGACCACGTAATACAGGTTATTAACGCGAGTTCTCGAGCGAAGACGGCGAACCCTCCTCTGCAATTACGGGGAATCGTAACGACGAGCGGTTGCGCAATGTATTACCGGCAATTGCTCAACCGAGCTGGCTTCGTACCTGGGCTTCGTTGTTAGTCTAACCTAACCTCTAAACAACCAGACGGATCCGCATAGCTACATGCGATTTTATATGCATTTTACACACTCGCTTTTACAATGACGTATTGACGTATTACGGTACCAATAACGTTTCGTGTCTGCCGATATCGATCGGCCAGGGTTTACTGGGGTCATGTGATATTTTCGTATTGAGTTTCTTGTCTCCTATTTTTCTTTTTTCTTTTTTTTTTCTTCTTAAAAAGGATGCGCCACTCAACTTACCCAGGATTTTTCAAGCGTCTCTCTACCAACAAGCAACCAACTCTTTTTCTTTGCGCTGCGTGTAAAAGCATCTTCTTCGATGTACGATCGATCGGCCTCCCACCCCACCCCCTCGCCAGCCCCACCGTGCGATATACGTCGCTTTTGTTATATTTTATAATGGCATCCAAAGAATCAACTAACCCGCATGCGTGTCGCGTGTATCACGAACCAGAGAGCGAAGCGCAGCTTCGTTATTATTTATAACTCGTTCCGCGAGTAACGAAGTACCGGGGATACCGAGAATGACATCGTAACGTAACCAGGCAATTCATCCCCCTGGCTCTTCTCGGCGTAAAAATAAGGGAAGTGCCGTCTTGCGAAAGGTCAGGTCTTTCGTACACAGTGCCGGAATAGGTTCAGCCTATTCTTTCTTTTTTCGACTGTACTGCCTGTACGATACGGTCAACCCTCGTGAGAAATTTCATGTGCCATGTCGGATATCTATCTGGGGGGCCGGATAAAATGGCGGAAACAGGAAAAATTGGACGAACCGAATTTCAAGGGATGCTGTAATATTTTTATTGCACTTTTAAAAATATTTGTCTCTTTCACCGTATATATCGTAGTCTGGATGGACGTACGAGAGTACTTGGATCGTTAACAATCCTCTTCCTTCCGTCTTCCTTACGCAACGCATAGGCGGCTTTACGGTTTACGAGGTCTCCACGTTTTCACGTCTTCATGAGAAACAAGTTTTATTCCCGTAATTTATCATTGACGTATTCCACTGTCGAGCTGAACTATTTTTGTCTGGCATCGTTGGACTCGCACCCTACGCGATTTCCAGGCAATTCTCTTAGGACGAATTCACCTCCTTCTCATCCCTTGTTTTTTGCCCTCTATGTATATCTATATCTGTAGCCACAAGGATCCCCTCCACCTCCCTACGAAACCCGAGGACTAAACGATGCAGAAACGGCACGAGAGTTGTGTTCGCGTGCAATCTAACCTCCCGCGTCTTCACAGTCCTCCTCCCCCGCTTCGCCCTCCGCCACCTCCACCTTGTAGTTTAATTCAGCCGAGAGGCGAACTCGTCGAAAGAGATTTAACCGTGGATTCATCACGGGTGCAACTTCGGTCCAAAGGTTTTACATCGGAGCCGTATAGACCCGTGGGGGGGCGAAATTAACCCAGGGCTGTCTGGAGTATATGTTTTCGCGAGAGGTTGGAATTGCTGGGGATCGAATAGTCTGTCAAGTGGATTTCAAGAGTTACCAGAGAGAGGGAGTGAACTGTGCGACGCGCATAACTCACCCAGTTTTATATATGTATATAAAGGTAAAGGCGCTATGAGCTATGGACAACTGATAACGTTGACAAGCTGCTGATTGGCCGAGATGTGAAATTCATGAAAATTCTTGGGAATCGAAAGGAATACGAAAATGGATGGCATCCAGATTCGTGTTTAAATTATTTTTCAGTTCGGTGCCGTTGGACGAGGCTGAGTCGTCGATGTATTGTGCAAGGGCGTCGGCGATACGCGCGCGACACCTCCTGCGTCGCGTCGACGCTCGGCGTCGTGAAAATTCGATGGAATCGTAATACGTGTGTTTGTATACACTGTCACTGTACGGAACAAGAAAACAATGGCTTGTCGGATGGTGAATATTAAAGGCGATAGCGTAACTTGCGACGGACCGTGGCGCGCAGCGTCGGCGTCGGCGTCTACGGGCCGAGTCAAACTTTCCTGAAATTGCTCAGCCAGCAGACAGATTTATCGAGCTCGCAACTCGGCCGATACTGGCGCGCACGACGTTCTGCGAGTTTATTCTGACGAAGCGAAGTCAATCGGGCACGACGATCAAATTAATAGAGACAACTGGGGCAACTGGAGCAACTGGGACAGCTGGGAGTATTGTCACATATATATATAGGTATATGCCAAGCATGCTGGGCGGCTGGACAAACGACAATCGGCTCTCCAGATATTCAGCGACGATAAGCGTCGATACGTCAGAGACTCAAGAAGCTCGTCAACTCGCCCGAGGCGTCGAGAGAAAGCTGGAGAAAGCACGAAACGTTAAGGAGCTTTAAAGGAAATAATAAAAAGGGAAAAGAGAGCTCTCGTTTTTGGATAACGAATAGAAAAAAAAACGAGAGAGAAAAAATCTCTCGAGGGTGTAACTAGGGACCGAGGACCGAAGGGACTAAAGACCGGGGGAAAAATTTACACAAATTTGCTGATTTCTTCGCCGAGATAAATTCAATCATCGTGTGATGAAAAGTCGCCAGAATAATTGGACGGGTCGATTGCTTTGTTTGGTCCAAACGGGGGCGGCCAAATTGAGGTATCGGTCCTCACGAACCTCCCTGTCGAAGCCGTCTTCGACCTTAACTAGACCAACCGTCACGGAAGGCCATTACGTAGTTCACTTAGCGATTTTACGCGATCTGGACCAAGTACCGCTTTGAATCTCGACCTCCTTCCCCACCCCTCCGCCAGTCCTATTGATATTCCGTTTTTACGCGGGTCCATTAAATTCTTACGTAACACCCTAGGCGAGCTCGTCTCTTCGCTCTGGCTATTACCAGATTCCTATGTGTGTACACGTATTACGTACTCCGCAGATCCGTGCTTGTTGAAGAAAAAAAATAAATATACCGAATTTTCCTTTTTTCTTTCAATGAAAATTTGAGTATTTTGTCAAAAATAACTATTTTCACTGTTACAATGTATACCGCACGTATATCACTGTACGACGTGCGCATGCATAATCTTAAAGCCCGTCGGTCTAATCACAGTTCACGAATTGCACGTATATCGAATTATCGATCGAATCGCCCGCAGGGGATGCTCCGGCTTGAACTCCTCGGCTACGGCTTTGACTTTGCCTCCAGCTTCAGCATTATTGACCGACTGTCCCCGTTTTTACTTTTTTTTTAGGACTTCTTCTTTTTTATTCCTACGATTCATCCAGTTTTAACCAAAAGCATCAACAGTCCCAACGCGACTCACTCGCTTTGCCCGCGCGAATCCATTCCCTCGCAGGGAACGTTGATTCTCGCGGATTTACGCAAAACTTTCGGTTCTTTCTTCCTTTTCCCGTAAAGTAATTTTTCTTCCTCTTTTGTTCCTTTCTTATATCTCTTCTCGCTACAATGGCAAACAGTTCGTGTATTACAACTTTTGATGTTCACGATCGCAGACTCCCACGCGTACAGCCCGGTCCTCGGTGATAGCGAAAGTTCGCGTCTTTTTTCCTTCGTAAATCTAGCAATTTTTATCTACAAGACAAATCCTGATAAGGGTCATCCAGTATCTTCGTTAGGCTCAACGGAGATTCGATATACAAAAGTTCAACCACGTTAAATACATTCAAAGGAATATACAAAAAGAGTCTTCGTAACGACGTAAATAATAAAAAATATTTTGATATCGAAAAGACTCAAAAAAGCCATTCCATTGGCGTATTCCTCGTCGTCTCATTCTCAATTTCCTTTGGCAGCAAAACTGGATACCATTTATTGCCTATAAAACACTTGGGACGCCTATGAATTACGCGACGTGTTCCGATGCCCGGGAATAACGACGACGTGACGTATCACCGTCTAAACGCCCCATAACCTTTGTACGCTGCTCGTTAGAACGCCAGTATTTTTCTGCCTGGGTTTTTTTAAACCAGACCCGACGAAACGTTTTTCCCCTAAGTGGGACGAGGAGACGATAATGCCGGAATAATATTGCCTGCCCTCGTCATCGCACATACCCTACACCTATTTGTTGCATAACACAGTCAAACGGATAACGATTAACCAATCGTTCGCATTTCGATTGATCGCTTATGAGATTCAATTTGTTCTCTGTGTACTCACGCATGATTGGGGAACATGCGATGCTCTGACAGAACAATTTCACTGATATCGTTATAGACGATAGGCAAATAACAATCTGCTGATAATCATCCCCTAAATGAATTGTTCTACGTGCACTGTAATACCGACAAAGTTCATAGGTCGTAGCGGTCAGTTAATGATAACTGACAACAATACCTACCGATATGCTGAAATCAATCGGTGAATGGAAAAAGTACTCGATCCAATGAATTATTAAGTATATTTTACCAATGCGACAGACCTGTGTATCTCAATTGATGAAAGTTTTGATAAGGGGTGACGATAAGGAATACGAAGAAAAAAGAATTTCCATTTTAATACGATAGTAAGTTTTCACCGTGACGAGTCATGGAAAGAATTAGGACGAAGTATTTTTGCGCCACCCTCTTTAGACGCTTAACGATAGAGTTAATCCTTGGACCAAGGATTCTCAAAGAAATGCTATTACGCTTGGATGCAGGGATGACTTTATACACGAATTTTTTTTCTTTCTTTATCTTTTCCTCGCTTATCATTATTCTTCTTTCTCTCTCTTGGACGTACCCAGGTCTCTTTTTTCTTACCGTTTTCCAATTTTTACTCGAACTCGTTAAAGTCTATTATATTCTTTTCCTTCTCTCTCTCTCTCTCTCTCTCTCTCTCCCCCCTTACAAATCGCCACTGGCTTCCAGTAACTTTCTAGCTCCAGTCGTACAGCCACCTACGATTCGTAAACCGTTTCTTCCTGCTTCGCTTTTCTTCCCGCCGTCGCTCCTCCTCGTTACGGCAAATGAATTTTCCAATAAAAAGTAATCATCTTCGATTTTCACGGTTTACCGGATATCGTCGGAGCAGCCAGTGGCGAATTAGCCTCGAATGGCGCCTCTGGCCAAGAGCTACGTCAGGCTAATAATCAAATGGTTCTTCCTTATTAGTTTCGAAGCGTTCCAGCTCAATCAACGCAGTCATTAATCTTTCGAGGGTATTAGTAAGAGGGTGGGAGGAAGGGAGGGTGGCACGGGTAAGAGGAAGGGGAGGCTGAAAAGAGCTGGATAAAATTACAACCCGGGCGAAATATCCGCATACGGACACGTCCAGTTCTCCGAGACGGAGATTTCCGTGACAATAGTTATTTTCTCTTGTTCCCGGGCAGAGGAGCCGAAGAAGCCGTTCTTAAGAAGTTACTAGAAGAAAATCACGAAGTAACCCGTTTCTTTCGTCATCTACATTTCACATTTATTACGCGGAATAAGGTGCTTCTTGTTCTTGCCTCTCGGTCGAGTCCATTGTGGTTAAAGGGGGTAGAAAGAGGAAGAAGAAAAGAAAAGAAAAAGTACTGGATGGCTCGTTGGCAGGGTCTTGAATAATTCAGTGGGGGTGGGAGGGGGTGGGGTGGGGGGGGGGGAACGCTTTAATTCAAGTAACAGCTTGTATATTTGGGATCGCGTGGATGGATAGAAACGTTAATAATCATTTATATCGAAAAACTCCAATACCGTTAAGGGTCACGATATCCCCTTGGAGGTGGTGGGGTGGTAGGGGGGGGGAGGGGAGATTGACTTTGGAAAAAAAAAGAATTCCTGACTTTACCGATTTTCCATTCCGAATCGTCGCGACCGATCGAAAGTAATCGTGTTTATTGTTTTTTTTTTCGATTAAGCTCAAACGGCACTCAAAGTGATGTAACCAAGTCTGAGCTTACGCGTGGCCCTATTTTTTTATATACATTTTTAACTCAACCCTCCGAACTGACTACTATTTTTTATAATTTTCAAATATTTCCGGGTTTCCAGTCCGGCAAATATCCTTTTCGAATTGGCCGTCAGTCATAGCTCACGCAATATCACGATTGACGGAGTCGCACCGGAAATTGTCCACTAGACGAAGGATATACGTCATTTCATGATATTCGATTAGGTCACGTCGAAATACGTTCAGCAATTCTCTCTAGAGATACGGTCTATGTTTATTTTACTCTTCGGCGTGCATCTCTCTCTCTCTCTCTCTCTCTCTCTCTCTCTCACTTTCTTTCTTGTAAAATTCAGAAGAATCTTTCGAGAACATCAGCAATAAATTCTCGTGATGGAAAAAAATTACTTTGAATAAATTTTAAATCTAAATTCGAGTTTCGCACTGAACGCCAGTACGTCATGCTGGCATTTCAAATGGAGTATAACCAAACATGTATAAAGTCGTGAAAAAAAAAAAAAGGAATTGAAAATAGGATTTAAAGCGATCGCTAAAAGAGCAGGTCCGCGTATAAACGTACCGAAAGTATCTACGGTTTAAAAAATGAATAAGTGATTTTGAAATTTCGTGTATCAGGCCTGAAATCACGATCGTTTGAGTAAATTAAAAAAAAAAACTAAAACATTAAGGTAAATTTACATTGCTTCATTTTTATAGAGTACGCATATACGGTACACGGGCGAGCGGTATAGTACGTAAGTGCACTCATCGAGAATGGACCATTGAATTTCAATTCGAAAGTAATCTCTCCCACGTATCTTTGGATCGTGATCGATTGAAAGTAATGACGTTAATATTTCATCGAATCTCCAATGTCAGTTCGGCAACTCTTACAGATCGGTGTATCTGGGCATCCGAGTATCTCGGTATCCAGTGTGCTCTGCTATATCGGGAGGCCACGATATCGGAAATCTCTATCTTCACTTTATCGAGATAAACTCCTTCCTGACCAAGGGCTTCTTGCTGGCCAAACCTGCACCACCCCCCCCCCCTTGCCCACTTATCCACCCTATAGGTATACGGATTCGTGTATAGATATACACGGACCCTCCCCGCCCAACGTGACTTTCCTCGCAACAAGGCGTCATTCCTCCCTGCAGATTCCCCTTATCGCACAGCCCTCCTAACAGATCGCACCCTTCGATTCACATTTTGCCAAGCCCTGCGGAAACCGATAAAGGGACTCCCGACTATCCCACCCGGTATACTTATTAATTTTCCAGTCAACTAATACGGCCCGAGTATCGAACACGTATACGCGCGGATGACGCGTACAGGGTTCGGCAGTTCCTGATTCATCGAAACGACCCGATTTCGAGGGTGCCTCAACGATAGTTTCGCTCGCTGCAAGGATAAACGTCCGGAACCCTTCGGAGGATCCATTCGTTCTGAAGTGGTCATGCCTAAAAATACACAGTAGCCAGACAGAGAGAGAGAGAGAAAGAGTGTCTTTTCGCAAAACAAATCCCTTCGAGATCCAGGACGTAAGTAGTTTCTCCAGCATCCCTATTCCCGTGGTTTCATAGGGAGCCAAGATAGAGGAGAGCAAAAAGAGAAAAAAAAATAGAGTCCCGCAACCTTTTTCCACTAAATTTCTCCTGCCGCCTGTCCTTTCCGCACTTCCTACATCACTTGTAATTGTTCCGTGTACGTAGTACCTCGGCAAAGTACCTGCTGCTCCCCCGGTAACGTATAGTCGCCTCGACCAAAGTGCCGCAGCGAGTAGGCCAAAGCTTGATATCGTTGCCAGCGAAACTTTCGGATAAACAAGGCTATACAACCTACAGGACGTAACGACACTTGCGTGTTGGTACTATTGATTTCACGCAGAAAAACACTAACTCCATAGGGGAGCACGTGACCGGCCGGCTCTACGTTCCTTGCTTCGCCCTTTTCTTTACCGTATCAGAAATTCCCAGCCGAAACGAACTTGGCTTCGGAATAGCTATGAGGAACAAGCACAAAGTGCCACGTGTCGTTTTCCTTGATAAAGATACCTTAAGACATTATTGATAACAAATTACATATTTGCCAAATGGGAAACGAAGCCATTGACACTGTAGTACGCAGAGTTACCTCGGTTACGTAGAACCTTACGTCAATCGACGTACTATCTACCTATATGATTGGTCACTCTGTCTAATTAGCACTGTCTTGTATAGACATATATATTGTATCCTTTATTCACTCCATTCGGATTTCCGGATCGTGAAATTGAGGCGGGTTCGAGCCAAAAACTTCCATTAATGGAAATAGGAAATTGATTTGGCGGAACAACGAATGAATAAACGTGAGTTTTTGTGACGAGAGAAAGATAGCGATTATAGTTTTATATTACGGAATAAAGTATTGTTGAAAAGTGTCCAGCCTCAGGAGTGCTGGTTGTTAGAGAAACAGGGTCGAGCAGTACGAAGAAATGATAACTGTGAGCGGAATGCAGAAATTCTAATAACTAATAGTTAAGTCTTGTGGTTTTATTTAAATACAAAGTCTTGATCCTAACTGATAATAGATATTTTTGAACTCTTGATATTTAATCTTTATCTCTCTCGATACTGAATTTAGTTAGGATGAAGTCGCGCCTAAATGCAGTCCTCCAATTAAATACTTAATAGTCAGTAGGGAAGGCTACTCGCGTTCGCGGGATTTTATCGTGGTAATACGAATGCGGGTCGATTCGATTGTTTACAATATACAATATATATATATATATATACTTTTCATAATAGTAATTACCACATTGATAAGAATATATTTCCTGACAGCTGTGAAGTTTACCTTTGCCTTTTCATTTATCACACCTTGCTCGTAATTTATTGTAGAAAAATTCAGTAGTACACTCGTATCATCAATTTTGCATTAGGGTTCGTGGCCTTTGGTAGTCTTACCTATCGCAATGATTAGTGTCCAATGATAAGGTACGAGCGTACGTGTTAACTGTACGCATACAAATTTGGACTAATGTTATAGAATTTGGAATGAACCCATGTACCATATCAAGATAAACCCAATAGTAGCGCGGGAGGACAAACGTTGCTCTGCTATTAACTTCGATTTTTCTGTTAGATTTTTTTTCATTTGCAGTCACGGATCGATACACATTTTTTCCTCCTCCTTTCGAAGATTTTCAAACATCAAAACGTGGAATGGACGGTATACGTGTATTCGGGTGTATTGTCTTGTTGAAAAAAAAAAAAAAAACTGGGAACTATGGAAACTGAGTAACTTCACGTTCGAGTGCACTCTAAAAATAAAAGTAGAAATCGTCAAATCAAAAATCGGCCTGTTAACGAATTCGCGTTGGCTCGGTGTATTAAAACAGAGAAAACTGCGTGTTCCAATGACTGCGACTTTCAGACGGAGACAAGCGGAAGCCTCTGTAAAAGATTTACGCGGTGCAAATAAATAAAATAGATGATAAAGAAGCAACGGTAACTCTAACGAATACGTCATCGTAAACCGCAATCTCTGATCAACGAACAAGGAGTCTTGCAGGTGTACGAAATTATCGATTGCAGTTCCTGCCGGTACTCAACTTTGTAAATTCGTGCAACATTATTACACTCAACGTGCAGTTCGGTTTGCGTTTCGTTGATCGATCCGAAACTGGTCGGTTTACCTAAATGAAAAAAATAATATTGAAACTTTCGAGAAGGCATCGATCACGGGCAGTGTTCGATACGAATTCTTCCTAGGAAGCAGGTTAAGTTGCGTCGGAACGTCGCAATGTTGCAACGTCGAAGCACCATCCGTTTACGAGCACATGGAAATTTCTACAAGCCAGAGTAGGTTGGCACACTCGAAAGTCTAATTACTTATTAACCTGAGTAGCGACCTATTGGCAGCTTTGAGAACGCACCGGCGGAAGAGCACGTGGTCTATTACGAGATTGATATTCATTACCTAATAAGCACTGCCATAACTGATTCGCGGAGCAGCTAATGTTTTTACTCGATTACCTTCGGTTCAAACTTTACGAGAAAATAGTTCGTTGTTATAAACTTTCCTTGAAGCGGATTCGCGCGATCCTCACCCTCTCGAACGATTGACTGACTGACTCACAGATCCGCCATTTTCAGCAGGACACAACGAGCCCTGAAGGGCCAAATGTATTCGCACCCTCTCCTCCCCCCCCCTACCCGGTAATCCTCACGAACACCCTCGAAATTCCCCATAGAGGGCAGCACGCGGTATCGTACGGCACGTCGACTGGCATCTCTCAACCCTTTTTTACGTGTCCCTCGATTCGGTGGGCTTGATTGCCGAAGGTTCCTTTTTTCGGGATATCTTGCGAAGGAGATAGCCACGTTGGAGGGACTTGCTGCCGGGGTTGCCGGAGCTGACGGTGCTAGGAGCGATGCGATGGCAAGTCAAATTACCCGGAAGTGAGGTTCTGGCGGTTGCGAAGGTGGCGACCAGTCGGGCGGACGAATTCCCGACCTTCGAGTTCCAGGATTCCCACCGACCTTTACATGTTAATTCTGGGAGCCTCTGGGGATATATATATAGCAGTTAGAGATAAAATATATATATATATATACATTATGATATTGGAAATATTATTAATTCCGTTTGGAAGAGGGAGGATGGAACGGAGGGGTGGGAACCTTCTCCCTTGAGAACGATCCTTCGATCCTTCTCGTCATTCTCCATTGCCTTGGGCTTTGGAACAGATTAAAAGTGAGGACATTTTTAAAAAGTTACGAGAGAGGCTTTTCGAGGCGCCACCCACGTGTCCTATGACGTCACTGACGCTTTGTGACCTGTCAGCGCACTCTTTTTCCGAAAGACGTCCCCCCCCCCCCCCCCACCAACCTGCACTGCTTCCTGGAACCATTAATCTATAGGCAGAACCTGGAATTTTATATAAACATATTGACCGAGGGGTTTATGCGGTACCGAGAATAAAAGTGTTGTGGGGGTGTATACTTATCTTGGTCGATAGATACTTTAGGGGGAAAAAAAAAAAATGGTAAAACATTTCTTGATAAAATAATCCAGTTTATTTCCGTTCTTCTGCTTTTACGTTGTATCCCCTTCTTTGGTTTGAGTTTCTTTTATTTCCGTGTCTCGTTCTTGTATCACGACGGGACTGTTTTTCTATCGGAAGATTTCTCCTGTTTTTCCCCCCGGGGGAAACGGATACCGATTGTTCCGAATAATTTGACCGATCGCGCGAGACAAAGGGAGAAATTGCGAGGCTGAGAGAGAGAGAGAGAGAGAGAGAGAGAGAGAATCACATGCCGTGCGAAAATCATTGAAAAGTTATACGAAGCTCGAGACTCGCTTTATCGCGTACTGACTATAGCGCAGCACCGTCTATAATATTGGAGAAAGCAAAGAGAAAGGGCGACGTAGACCGATATTGCCGTTTTTGGTATCGAGCTAAAAGCGCCTCCCTTCATCCAGACGGAGAATCATCCCGACTTGGCTTTATCGAACGTCCACGGACTCGCTGGGGTCATTCGGGTCAGCCGGTGCAACGGAACGCACCTTGGAATTTCAGAGAAGAAAAATCCTGCCAACCTCGAGAAACAGAACCCATGGGATTACTACCCGCTTTCGAAAGAATTTATCCTTTATCGTGAGGTTCTACGTGGTTGCCTTCTTCTTCCCCCCCCCCCCCTCCCCAAGTCCCCACACAACTCACCACTCAAGAGTTCTCTTTTATTATTAGGAGATAACCTCGAGGCAAAGCCCCTTCGAAATAACGAGTAACGCGTCCTCCCGATCCTCCTACGAGCTTTTCTACTGGTACTGTACAGTACCAAGTAACAAGAGTCCAGCAGTACCTCGAGCTTCGAATCGGTAGTAGCTGTCACTGAAAAGTGCCAGATCGTTACTCGGAGAAAACGTTGCGCAGTCCTTTCCAGGATTACGGCTGGATAAAGCCGTGTAGACGTTTTGTGGTCAAAACCTCAAGGAAACGGCGCAGGCCGGTACAGTCGGCTCTCGCAGTAATTGAAAGTCAAGAAATTATCGCGGCGGTCCGACCCCAGCGCCATCTACTTCGTACGGGAGTCGAGATCTTCGAGAAGTTACGAGGAAGGGTTGGCAGTAGTACAATCTCTGAGAATAAGTTACCCTGGAGAAACAAGAGGGCAACGGGGTTGTGGATGGGGGTTGTCATTTGACGTAGAAACGAGATACTAAATATCCTTTCGTATTTCATCCGGTGAAACGTTGCGGCAGAAGTTCTTTAATGAAGTTTAAAGCTCGACTGGATTCATTCCTCGGCGGAAGACAAGGCTGAGGTTGCTGCTTCGGCTCTTCCTCGAGAGTACCCACTTCCTGACGTGGCGAGCTGCTTAGCTTTCTTTTCCATTGCAATCGGAATTACGCGTCGAGTGGTTGCCTGGGTCGACCGATGGGAATACGGCGGCTAATACTCCGTGGTTGCGGGTGTAGAGGAGAGAGAGAGAGAGAGAGAGAGAGAAAGAGAGTCGACTACATAGAGTGGGCACACTCTGACAACGAGAGAAGGTGGAACGGCCGTTAGGGTGGTTGTGCATGAAAGCGCGACTCGCATGGGTGCCAGTAGTGCAGTCGAAGCGAGAAAGAGAAGGGTAGAATGAAAAAGAGAGAAAGAGAGAGAAGAGTACGTCTAATGAAAGAGAGAAGTCAACAGTGGATAATAGAGAGTAGATGAAGAATGGAGAAGCAAACCCCAGTGCGATAGAAAGGAACGATGAGGGTGGATGAATTCTTGAAAATTGTCGCGACACGCGACGTCGCATCTGTTACCGACAATTTATTTGTCCCGTGTAAACCCACCCAAGTGTATCGCATAATTGACCGCTGAACAGAAGAGTCAAGAGTTCCTTAGGAAGCGCCCTTAATTTAATGCATCTCTCAACGGCATTTCCAGCTATTTCCCTCGGTTCTTATTAGCGACTGTACAAATAAGCAGGCGACATTCTATACCGGCGTGTCTTCAAAGGACGAAGCCCAGGCGACTGTCGCCTGATGGGTGTCATGCCGGAACATTAATAATTGAGATGGTATCGCAATGCCAAAGGGCGACGAATGCTTCGTATATAATTTCAGACAAATTGGCTAAATTGAAGCAAAGGCTGTCACGGCGCTACCTGTCGCTGCCACAATTATATAGTTGTTGTCTCTGCTTTAAAATAATACTGCTATTTTATAATGTACTGTTATTTTAAATATACTGCTATTTTATAATATACTGTATATTTCGTATCTTTTCATACTGCCCATCAACCCAGCGTAATTAGAGTTGGATATGCGCGCAGTGGCGCCCTGGAGTGGTACATGCCGATATTACGTACGAGTGGAATTGTTAAATTGATGCGCGTAGCAACAATCGACGTTACCGGCCGCCATTTCCAAACTCATACGAGCATAATATTAATTATTGAAATCGGTCTCGATATCAATTTCATGATATTGAAATACGTCAGCTCATCATTGAATTTGACGTTCTCCACGTTATCGTACGTATGCGAACAGGGTTACTCGTTTTTCCTTCATTTTTTGTCGTTGCTGTATCGTCATTTCGTAATCCTGTCTTCTCACGTTTTCATATACTTTTTTCTATATCCCTGCGACAGGTCGATACGATTTATACAGTGTCGCGTAATTTCGTCGCAATCTGACAGTTCTTGGCTAGTATCAATTTGACTCCTAACGTCCCACCGGATAGCAGATGCGACGTCACTTTTGAAAGTGGAATCTGTCGATACGTCTGGCATCTATCACGCCATTGCTTTGGGCACTGATAGCAGTAACCGTACCGGATATACGGTTTTGACAGATATTAATTGTTTTGCAGTCACGATGCTTGACTCTAATTCACCCTCCGATTTGATTGGCTCTCGGGCTCATTGTTCCGTGGAAAATACGAGTGGGACATTGAGCTCCGGGGAATCTTTGGGACTCGGGTTGAAACGCTCAATGGCAAAATTAATTCCATGTATAAAATTTGCTCAATAATAATTTAAAGGGGACACGCGAGAAGCCAGACGAAGAAACGGAACGACTCGGTGCTCAAGATACTAAAAATTCTACGAAGTTGAAACATATTCTAATGCTTTGAGTGGTGTTTTCTACAAAGGACCCCCCCCCCCCCCCCAAAAAAAAGGTACACGTCTCTCCCATCAGCGTAACATTGCTTTTAACGGCAGTCTGCGAGACGTCTCAAACCTTGATATGTTTTCAAGTTTTAATACAGAACATTCCAGAAACGCGAAACCTCGCCACATTCAAAGAGAGACGTCGAATCGATAAAAGGGTCAGACTGAATTCCTTGGTGGGTCCCAGCGGCGTATCCCGCACGTACGTGATACGCTCCTGCATAGCCCTGTCAGGAACCCCCTTTTTCTTTAAATGTTATAGCGACGTCTCTCGACGCCGTTTGAACGTTGAACATTCTTGAAAACTAGACGTGATAATTATATTGAACTTCGAATCCGCCAAAGAACGTGTGGGAAAGTATACCAAGTACAGGAATCCTGTGAATTCCTCTAATTGTAAGAAAAAGTATTGAAACGATGTAAGCTATACATGCCCATGTAATCCGCGCCGCGCGGTTCTGATATGTAGAATGTATACTGTATACGTAAAGCTTAATACTACTGGCTACCAGTGATTTCGCCTAATGCCCAGAAACCCGAATGTACCACAGCATAGTTTTTACACGTGTTTTTTGGGGGTTAAGAGTTGACTCAGGTAAGGACTCTCGACGATCCGTGCCCCGTGCAGCCGGTTGGCTGTACTTGGCGCGAGACTCGACCCGAGTCTCTTGATTCTCTGTAGGCTCGTCGCAGCGGAAGGCGTCTGACAATAGTCGAGCAAGCTGAGTCTGATCGAGCAGCTAACCGAACTACTGACCGATGCCGAAGAAAATGCCTCGCGATAACGATAACCCCCAGCGCACCAAGGTCAGGCCGGAAACTGACCTCGGCCTACGATCTGGCAATTCTCCTCCATTTAGTCGACACAGCCTCCCCTCGCACATCGGGACACGATCCGCGCAACAGCAACACTGCCAGCGGAAACGGCCGCCCGTTGCGTCTCGCCTCGCCAGTGCTAAAAGCGTCGCGCTCGAACGAGCCACCCTCGATACTTTCCTTCGGCCCGTGACTTCCTTCCTCTAATAATTCCAACAATCGCCTGACTGTCAACTATTTTTCCGCGTGTGTGACACACGAGAGGATTCGAACACCTTCGTGCGTGCGCGAACGACGCATATGTAAGATGGCGGTGGCGACCAGCGACGGTGGCGCCCAGCACGGTGTTCTACGTAGTTACGGAAGCACGCACGATATATTTATTTCTTTTTTATCTTCCCAAGGACTCGTCGCAAAAACTTTGGCGGATATTATCTCGCCCCAAGATCGGTCAATGGCGGCTACTCTGCGTTAATGAACTTTATTCTTTCGTATTTATTATAACGAGCTCGCCAATCTACGCAATGCATATGTATATCGGTCCAGGGCAAATTACATAACCGCGCACGAAACGAAATTTGTCATGTCTGCAAATATTCAACGCGCAAGCGAATCGCCGGCTGACCTCATCAAACGTCAGGCCCTGTGGCGCATGGAAAAGCGCGCTTGGGCGTAGGGAGCCGAGGTGACGTCAGGTCAGGACCGACTCAGCGTGGACGAAGGGCGTGAAGGCAGCGGAACGCGGCGAACCGAATGCTCGTCCAGGCATAAAACCTGACAAAGAGAAAAGAGCCAACAGCGATGTCATGCGAAATCCGTGTGGTTGTCACTCCTGGTTCTCCCTTGCGTCCGGTAAAGCTCGAAATTCAGGCACGGTCCGTGTCAATTGTTCGCGTCGCCAGTGAGCTTCACTTCGCGCGATCGCGCTCGGACCGAATGGCCTTCGCGCGACCCCAGCACGTGCGAACATTCCCGAGCAATCTGTAATCGGGTCGTCGGGTCGCTCAGCGGTCCAGCCTCGTGTGTCCATTGACAATGGACAGGTAGCCATGGTCGCCGATAAACTGGTATGGCTGCTATCGCTATAGGATAACTCGTCCAAGCAGATAGGGCCATTAGGGATACGCTCGCAGCATCCGTGACATATTTAATAGGTTTGGCTGAGCTTTATCGGGGACCCGCCTGGGAACATAGAGAATTCCCATTGCGTTCCGGCTTAATTAACTGCGTCGCACGGCCAATCAAATGCACAGGAATTCGTATCGGCCGCGATTATTTCAAGCGGCACGATGCACGTTGCCAGGTCGACCCCGGCTACGCGGAATCGCTCCAGGTCGATCGCGTCCCTGTCTGAGCCGAAACAAAGATGGACGAGCGGGATGAATCTGACAGGAGAGGATTTTAATTAGCTACTCCTGCTGGGATCTGAAGGCCGGATAGGTCGGGGTAGCTCGGGGTAGCTCGGGGTAGCTCGGGGTAGCTCGTACCAGAATTTCACGCTCCTTGTACATTTTTCGCGGATTCCCCAGACCGCGACTACGACTTATCGTTAGCCGAATATCCTGGTCTGCCAATATCATCCTCCCCGTTTTCAATTTATAATCGAGCTTGGCGACGAGTTCGTGCGAATTGCTCGTCGATATTCCATTTGGTTTGACGGCTCTCAGCCTCTTCCTTCGTCCTGCGCCCCCCACCCCCCCCCCCACCCAATTCGTGTCTCGTGCTTGTCGATCCGCGATCGATCGGTTCACTCGATTTCGAAAACACCTCGTCGCCTGCGGTTTATCCATTTTCGGTCGAGATTTCTAACTTCGAACGTTTGAATATTCAGGCGAACGGAAAACGAGGTTAAAAATCCAAACTGTACGAGACGAATATTCGGATGACGTAATAATTCACCCAGATTCGAGGTTACGAGCCGATAAGTGTAAAGAGAATGTGCTATAACGCTATAAGCAATCTGAAACGGCTGAGAGCCAAGATAAGTCCTGCGGTGCTGCTGCTCCCTTTGGATTTTTATGAGAGCTTTTCCGTGCTGACTTTCCCGCTTCCTTTAGGATCCATTCGTGGGCCAAGTACGTGGCCGAGTACACGGCGTTACGTCAGCAGTCCTCGGACAGTTTTAATGGCGGGTCATTTGGTAACCGCGAGGAAGAGTCACCCTGGGCTAAAGTGCCATTCTCACGTTTCGTTCGAGAAGCTCGACCCGAGGTTAAAATTCCTCGAAAATTTATATCCGTTTGTCGATCTTTTTATTATAAGTAAAATTTCTTCACTCAACTTGATCGCGACATCGACTTCTTCGCGTTAAGCTTTTCGGCTTCCTGTTTTCCCTCTGGACATTCTGCGATTTTACGGCGAAGCTTCGTCCGTCCCCTCCACGCGGTTCTCACGCGAGTACATCGACACGTAGGAGAATCTAGCACGAGCATCGATGGCCGATTACGAGTTATCCTCGATCGACAGACACGAGGAAAGCAGGGATAATAGTGAATAAAAAAGGAAAGTATGTGGATCAGGGAAAAGTGGAATTCCGTGGCGCTGAGGGAGTCGTCGAAGATTTCCAAGTATTCGACCGAGTAAAAGCGTGACGGAGAAGCACTTACAGGGGACTGGAATGCATTCGAGAGAGACAGAGCGGGGGGATACGAGAGGGAGACGAGAGCGTGCCACGGAAGAGTGCTACCGAAAACTTTAAATCTCATATCTCCCGCCCCTTAATGCTCGCAAAGTACAGTCGTGAGCCGTAAGTTATCTCACTTTGAATTCATAAACGGCCCTGGACCAAATTCGCCGACGCGCAAGTTCTTCGCGTTGCGGGAGAGGCGGGGGTGGGGTGGGGGGTGCAGCATTAATCGGGAGAGGAGAGTCGGGATAGGAAGGAAGTAAAGTTGCCACGGAGTTCACGAAGGACACGGTAAGGACGTCCCTCCGACGTCCTGGAACTGCCATTTGTAAAGGAGCGAGGCTGCTCTTACCTTAAGTGGACACTTTACATCCGGATGCCTGATTGCGCTTCGAGAAAGAAAGAGTTGCACGGTCCTGTCCTGAGAGAGATAAACTCTCTATAGTGTTCCTAGGGGAAATAAAGTTACTAAGAATGCGACAGGCGTGCCACCCACCCAGTCCACCCAGTCCACCCTCCCCACCCTGTCAACCTTAAGCATTGCTCCCGCTCGACCGCGTCTCTGTCTCTTTTTCACTCAGTCGATACGCGCCTACGTATTCGCCTCGCACTCTGCTCTTCGCACAGCATCCACAGTGATCTCAGCCAGGAGATTGTCTCCGCCATCCCTTTTCCACTTTCTCTTCATTTTTCTCTCCTTTGACCTCTCGCCTCACGATTCCTTCTCGGGAGCCGCGAGTGTCAAACCAAAGAAATACGAGGTCGGATTACGCGAAGCCTCCCAGCCTCCCGAATAAACCGAAGATTCCGAATTCGATTCGGGTTTTTTTTTCGTGAAAATTCATTTTTTTTTTTCTTCTTCACATAGGATACGTTCAAAAGAGAAAATTGCGCCAGGATTTCGAAGCTTCTACGAGGCTAAGGTTTCGCTTTGGAAATGAGTCTTTCGTTCTCGCTTAGGAAAAGAATAAAGCGAACGCCCTATGTATTATAAATTAAGTAAAATAGCTCGAACGAGCTTATCATTCTATTTGCATAACGAACGAGCTCCTTTCCCCCGCGATAGGCAGGACCTTGCCTACCTTGTATTAATTCACGAGCTACGGATTCCTCCACCCTCTATAAGGTAGGCACCTCTACCCTTGGAAGCATATTCGCTCTCCTGTGATTTCTACGAATAATTTTACCTTCTCGTGCTCCTCCCCCCCCCTTCGATTTCATCTAGTTTTCTCTCCCCCCTTCCTATCTGCCCTTTTTTTTCCATAACCAGAACTTTATTTAATTAGTGTAAACTACCCCGCCTTTGTTATCCTTAATGCTTTCAAGATTAATTTGATAGTTGCTTTATAAAATATCCTTGACGCGTTAACCCGTTTCCCTGCCGCCTCAAGAATCGATTGGATATTGAACTTTTATTGGAAACTGACTTTCATCGTATCAATTACCGGGTTGCGCGTTATCGTCCAAGTTCCTACTTCTCTCTGTCGCCTTATCTCGTTTACAAGTTTCCTGTTGCCAAATATTATTAAGATATTATCTTCAAGGAGAAAATGGCCGGTACTTCGGCACACGTAGGAACGAATCGTGCGATCTGCCTGTCATTCATAAAATAAAAATCTGCGTGAATTAATCTCCTTAGTATTAAATTTGATAATCTGTAAATAACGTAAATCGCGAGTAGAGTCTAGTCTGTCGTATGACGTGTCGCGGCTGCACCTGGATGCCTCAACGATTTTTAGTCTATGACGATGAAATTGTGTATAATCGGATTAAAAAAAATAGATAATGAAAGTGTAAATTTTATAAACACGATATTACCTCAAATATTCGTTTGGAACTCATTTTTATGAATAAAATTATCGTTTGAGTAATTAATATTTAATACGATAATAATACGTAATATACTATACCTATATACGTAAATACGTAAATACGTAAATATACGATTAATATTGAATTTGCATTCGATCGGCCACGATCGAAGACAAATTTTGGATCTGATTACATACAATTTCGTATGATTATAAATAATCATATGAAATTGTGTGCGATCGGTCTTTTCTCCCGGGAAATAAAGACCCATTGAACGCAATGTTCTCTGTATACATTGTGAACATAAAAAGTTGAGGAATCGATAACATTTCAAACGCACGTCGACCAGATCGTTTCGTGTTATCGCATCGTCGATGGTTCCAGACGTGTTTTTATTGCGATGAAAAATAAACGAAAAACATAAAGACGCGTGCACGATCGAGCGTCAGAGAAGAGGATTGTTATGATAAACCAAAAGCAAATGCTTTATCTATTCCGCAGGGGCCGTTCGTCACTCTCGTGGATTTCAATCCCGCGAAGAGACGTCAGGCACCGGCGTGAACGGGAAGTCAATTGCTCGAAATTTCTCATTTCGCGGCAAAGAATAATAAAGCCAGCAGCTCGAAATGCAAACGACGGTAGAAGTCATTGATTGAAGCTGCAACGAGACAGCAAGAGATACAAGCGCAACGCGAACGACCGATCCTACCTTAAATCTTCTATCCTTCGTAGAGTCTCAAGACATCGCAGCCTTCGGGTTAATTTCGCGCGTAGTTCTCTCTAGAAGTTACACAGAAGGCTTTCCTTTAATTCAGTGCTTTACCGACGCCTGGCACTTTTGGCAATTGCAATTCCAGTGCAATTAGACACTCGAGAAAAGATCCAACAGCTCGAGTACCAAAGCGAGACGAAGAAAGAGAAATAAGTACTGAGCGATGCGAACAAGCTGAGACGGTTAACGATAGCGAGAGGACCGAGGGAAAACGGTGGCTGAGAGAAAGTAAAGGTAATTTTAAATAAAACTAAATAAGTAAAGAGGAAATACAAATCGTAAGATAAGATCGAAGCCTGTTATCTCGGTGACGGCTGAGCATCTCCTTCGCACTCTCAACCAATAGGTTTCTGTTCCCTCTTTGCGGTTGAATGATGAATATCTCTATTGGTCCTCGTTTCGAAGGCACCCGGTACAAAGGAGATCGTTCCTGGACCACAAGTGTCTTTCCCGTGAGGCGAAAGCCCGTTAGTGGGAAAGTGAAAGGGGGTTCGTAATTAACGCGCGGAAGATGAAGCAGGAGCGAAAGACAGAAGAATCGAGTATGGAGATTGAGAGCGATCGAGAGTGCGAATCTTACGGGGGGATCTGACTGATAAAGGCGTAACGTCCTTCGCTGTAAACCCAAGTGCCTTGTTTCCTATCATCTCCGTGAATAGTCACTTTAGTCAGTTTCAACGCGCTTGGAACTGCAGTGTTGGTCATTTGGAATTGTAAGTGACTACCCCTAGAACGAACCAATGACAGTTAAAGCGATGCTAAATGATCCTGACATCGTGTGTACAGTAGGCACGTAGGCCTAAGGCACCGCCTTCGTAACCGCCGCCTCCGTCATCTCCCATGGAACAAACCGCAAAGGCACTTTGTTAATTGGCTGTCGTATTTTCATTGGACGCGTCAATCGCCGCCTCGTAAAGTTACAGCGATGCCAAGTTACAAAAAGGTAAACTCCTGGGATTAGTTTGCCGAGGTGGTCGACGGGCTGGGGAGCCTCTCGATAAATACACGCTTCGGAGATCGAAGGCGGCAGCCGCGCGGCGACTGGAAGGACTGGAAGGACAATAAAGACTTTATTGACTCACACTTAGCGTCCGTTAGCGATGCTGGCGACGAATCTCGGGTGGTTGCCTTGTGAATTGTTCTAGAGAGGAGGGAGAAAAGGAGGAAGCTGCTACGTCAATCCTCGAGGGAGGGTATCTTCCGGAGAGACATGATCCCCCGAAACCGGCTCTCACCGGTGCACCCTTTCCTTCGTAGATCCTATAGATCCTGCGAGGGATCGATCGCTCGATGAAGGATCCTTTGCCGTGTCACTTCACGGATTCACTTGCTAGTCTCACTTTATTTATTATTTTTATTTCCTTTGCGTGCAGTCACTTTCCTCTCACTGTCATCACTCGCCGAACCTTATCGGTCACTCGCACTACGGCTACGTTCCTGGCCGTTCCTGGCCGTTCCTGGCCGTTCCTGGCCGACGTCGCGCGTCGGCGATTCCGTCACGTAACAAGGAAACGCGATTACCGGGCACAGCCCCCTTGGACACGAACGAAACTTGTTCGGAACTGTGTCACGTAAAGCAAAGGAGGAGCGCGGAGGAGCAGAGTCTCGAGTACGAAAGAGAAAGCAGTTCTCCGGTGGAGCCAGTGAGGTTGCTCGCAGCTGGAGGTTAACGTCGAGTCGAGTCGTCGAGGTTTCCTCCTGGCAGCGTAGAGCGCAGCGTTCCGTTCGTCCAGCCTGCGTAGGGTAGACGCAGCCCTAGGAACCCTTGGCCCGATCACGGAGTTTCCTTCGGCACCGCTCCTGGCCTCACTCTCACTCCTTCTCTCTCTGGCTCGGCGGTCTCTCCGTCTCTCTCGGTCGCACAGGCGCGGACGTTCGGAATTCGAGAGCAGCGCGTACGGTGGGAGGACCTCGAGGACCGTACACAGGAGGGCCTAGTGGGGGTTCAGGGCGGCGCAGGCGTTTTCGCGCACCGACGCATTGATCCCTGGAAAATCGTGCGGACGACGCTGCTGTCCACCACCCGGATCGGAACTCCTTGGCGAACCTAAGACCACGGGAGCACCTCCGCAGGACTTTCTGCCAGTCAGACACCTGGTGAACGTCAGCGGCGAGACAGGCCGATGAGTCCTGAGTCTGGACTCTCCTGCGTTACCGGCATTGACATCAGTTCGTATCTGACTCCGTCTCTGTAGTAGAACGAGCTCGTTGCAGCGAGCGTTTAGTCGTTGAGGATTTTTTGCATTTGGTCGAAAAAAAGTACATCGCACCCACCCGGCAATGCCCTCCTTTTCACAGGATGACGCATCACCTCGACTCCCCACCTCAATATAAATCTTACGGTGAATCGAGAAAGCTATGCAGTAACCAAAGAGCGTAATGCACTGCGGGGTAGCTGGAGCAGCTGACTTGGCAGGACCACCCTCGGCTGCCTTGAATATTTTCTTTTGACTGCTTCGACGTCTCCCTTTCTCAGCAATCTCGGCCAATTTCCCGAGTGACTCTTACAAATTTTCTTAGGATTCGACCCCCCGGACATTAGGTGCACGTGGCAACACCCGCTGCTCCGTTGGGACGAGACAATCAATGAGCCGAGTCCAAATATTGACGGCAGTCATCACGAATTCATCGTTGGACAAATCTCCCATTAGTCGATGGATCGTCGTTGCTTTATTTTTCTTGAAATTTTATTTTCACATATTTTCTACGGTAACGCCCGTCCACCTGCATCTGCGCCAGGGAAAAGAGCAAATGTCAACGGAACTGCGCTACGGCGCCGTTTTAACGGCCGATTCGGGGGCTGCTAGGGAAATATTTCAGGCGAGGCGAATGAATAAGAAAGACCAGCATCCCCGGACTTTCTCTGGATGAATAATTAAAATTCATCAAACCCGAAATGAACTCTCGCGCTCGTCTTTAGAAGTTTTAGAGTGCAGCTGCCAGTAATATCGTCACGCCCCCGTATAGATTGTTTCATCGGACCTAGTAGCAGGATTCAGCTAGGCTAGGCAGACTGTACGGTGGTCAGTATCGGACTACTTGTTCATAGAGAGTAGCTGTTAGACCGAAGTTACACCACCTAACTATCCTACACCTACACGTGCATCGAGAAGTCCTTCCCTTAATGCTGAAATCGATATTAGAATCTACATCTCGCCATTTCGTGATACGGATAACAATTTCTGCTTTTACTCGACACGCACAATTTTGATAGAGTTACGTCGCCCATTGTGATCACAAAATAATGGTAAATTAGTCAGATTTAACCGGGAGAGAAATGGGCTTGGTCGGGTAGGTCGATTCTCGTTATTCTATAATTTCATTGGAGTCCTTAACGAGTCCCAAGAAAAAGGATCCTCGATAACGAGGATATCGTGGGTACAGTCGGGAGGAATGGAAAGGAGACAATAGAAAAAAATGGAGAACCAAGTAACAGTAGGATAAAAGGTAGTAAAAATGTCACAAAGGTGCTAAGGACATTACCATCTACATCATCGGGAGACGTGAATGAAATGCTAAAATTGCTAATGTCTTTGAAGGAGGAAGAAAGAAGAAGAAGAAGAAGAAGAAGAAGATGAAACAAAGAGAGAAGGAGGGAGCCATAGCACGTATAAGAGTGTCGCTAGCGTAAAGGTTTAAGGGATCCCGTTCGACCGGTAAAACATGGCGCAAATGTGACTCCACGCACGTACTTCCGTTAGCTTAGAAATTACATTTAGATGAGCTGCGCGCCAAGAGGCAACTCTCGCTCGCACACTTTCACTATTATTTTATAAAACAGGCAAAACACTGTTCCTCGAGACAAACGGTGCTCTGTCATTTTTTTATAGCTGGAGACGAGCGGCCATTTTCTTTTAATTTAATAATACCAACCTCGCCTCGAGAATTTTCAACAAACTCAAAATTACCAGAACGGCCATTCGTTCTGCCCTTTCACTTTGGATCACACATAGCCGACCGCCAATTTTCGGTTTACGTGCTTTCCAATTAGGAGTCATCGTTAACAGAAACACATTCTTACGTGTGTCCGCCTGCCAACTGCATCGCAGGTATACACAGATGTGACGTAATCATTTTGGCAGGATTCTGCTATCGACGAACAGAGAAAGTTTACAAAGTGGCTGCGAAGGAGAAAGGAAGACAAAGAAGGATCGTACTTTGCCAGAAAGATGGAATCGTAAATTACAGAGGATTCCTGCTGTTTCTCTTGGCTAATGTTCACCAAAGAGGCCTGCTTGGGTCCTTCGCACGAAACACGCTCGATATGTTTACACGACTCGGAGGTCAAGGTGGTTGGCTTTAAGCGTCGAGACGCTTCTGAACGGTTGCTTTTTTTATTTTCCGTGTTAGCAATGTTCAATGAAGTAAGAGAGAGAGAGAGAGAGAGACGCCAGCGGCACGAGGATACGTCGAGCGTCGAACGGCGTCGCGATGAAAGATGACTATCGAAAGACGCTTCTCCTTGACAGACAAAAAAAGGCCATCGCGTCAAACTTTCTCCGTGCTGCGAACTAGAAAAAAAAAGAGACGCCATCTTGTATTAAAAAATTCATGTCGAGCCTAAGACGCACGAGTACACCCTTGATTTTTGATACTTCGAAAGTAAAAGTTTCGTACGGTTAATATGCGTGAACGGCAATGGATAAGCGAATGGAAATTTACGCAGATATCGGACGCGGAATAGAGTGTAATGGAAAAGCGAGAAGCAAAAAGTTTTCGAAGCCCAAAACAAGCGAGGCGGTAAGTAGAAAAAGAGAAGGACGAGCAGAAGGAGGAAAGTATAAGAAATCTGATACACGAAGGATCGTGAAACGGTTCACGATAAACTTATAGTTCGAATTTATAGACGCGGAGTAACGAGTAACGGAGCAACGCTGGGACTCGCTGCTTTCATGATGAAGGAAACGCTCGTATAAGAAGACGTAAAAGTTTTCCGAGCTTTAAAACGGTACTTTTCGTAAGTTCAACTTTCCAGGTACTCCGTGATTATAGCATAGGATATAATCGTGTAGCTCGCGTTACCAAGATACCGCGTCATGTTCCACGTCTCGTTTTAGCCAGCAGTAACTCTTACACTCCGTATACACTTCGTTTCGATGTATACTTTCGCGATCAGCCAGAATCCCGAGTGGCCAACAGCCACAGACGCCATCTTGCTTCGTTCGACCGTTACTTCCTCGTTGCCCAATGAAAGAAATTAATTCGCATAAGCATAAGGGCATCAACTTGCTGAATAAAATATATCTCTATAAAAGGGAGAGTATCCTCGCATGAAAAATATTTCACGTGTATAAAACGGAAAACAGGTTATATGAATTTCTGAGACAGGCAAAAGCATTTTGCCCTCGGCAAAAGCGATGTGTCATGTGACACCTTATTGGTGTCACCCTCATAAGACACCCTCTTTAGAGTGACGTACCTTTAATACGCTCGCGATGTTATATTAAAGCATCTTACACGAATAACGTATGGCGATGAATCTCTATTTGAGCTTCACTGGGTATCATCTTTAGGTTATTTTTTTCTTACGTGGGACGTTACGTCACGATTGTCAACCAGGTATCATTGAGACTTCAATAGCTTCGTTTCCTTTTGGGTTAACGTTTTACATTAGGCAAGTCAAACGAGTCAACGAGTCGGAGAGTATCGTGTTTGCTTGATTAATCGCTGTTACGTCACTAGGTAAGTACAGAGAGAAGAAACGATTTATTTTTGGAATTTAAAGACAGTCCCGCGACGCATTAGGAAATAGCATGTTATTTTGTTATTCGAGTAATGCAGTGAAACCGCCTGCCGGAAGGCAACCTTACATACATACACTCTGACTAGTACTCGAAAACTAGTTCTCTAACAAAATCAATATACATATTACAAAAGGTATGTTTTGCGGTTTAGAGTGGGACGGATCAATAGTTCGTATAGGAAATACCTGTATCGATGACGCACGGTGATTGCAATTTCATAATGGTAAGAAGGAACGTAAACAATTAACATTTTCGAAGATAAATTACATGGGTATATCATCAAAAAGGTTCAACCACCGGCGCACAGATGGCAGCGCTGCTCGCAGCACTACCTCAAACGAAAACTATATTAATTACATCTTCAGCTGTATTATAATAGACGACGTTTTGATACAAGAGACAAATATGAGTAGGGAGATGCAGAACGCTACGGTTTTAGGCGATACCAAAATCATAGCGCTAAAAGGTAGCGACGAGCCTGGAAGTAGGATATTTTGATCATCACCTCCGTCGACAATGCGAATCCCGTCGTAGCCGAGCTAAACGCGAACAGGAACACGTAGCATGGCGAGCAGAGGTTCTCCGCTACTCACCGCTAGTTTTCAAAGCAACCCTTCGAACGAGACCGAGAAGTATAAAACTTCTCAAGAACTATCGAAAAAGCCTATTGTTGAAACATTTTTAAGACATTTTTAAGAATGTGCAGTGCCAACTTGACACCCGCGTAGCACCTCAACTTTTACTAAATATTATTGGATCTTGACTTACTTTCAAAATTTATTTAAAATATAAAATTGAGGCTAAATCAAAATCTTGCAGAATATACGGAGTAGATAGAAACATAATAGAAATTGTAGAATATCGAAAATGAATGACCAATAGAGTAAAATATGAACACTTAGAAATCGGAAATTCTTGTCAAGCATATTTAAAAGTGCTGGAAGTTGTCCAAAATTATGTGCGCGCAAATTCGTCGCGCAGGACTAGGCGAGTGGGAGCAGGCGAATGGTGGGGGAAGCGCTCGAGGCAGTGCCCGGACTCGGAGCGCTCATTCCTCCTCGAGCCAGTCTCCTACACTGGTGTCTTGGAATTACCTGTCTTATCCATTTCCAACTTTCTTCTATTTCTACAATTATTTCTTCTTTACTTGCTTATTTCTATAAATTTTATTCTTCAATTTCTGATTTATCTCTTTCCTTATTTCTTCTTTACTTTTATACCCCTATTCCTTACTTTTCTAATTTTTAACTTCTTTATTTCAATTTTCCCTTCTGTCTTCTCGTTTCACTCTCTTCCCTCTCACTTTCCATTGTGCTTGTCTTACTGGTCCTATTGCTTTGGTCGGGTCGAGCATATTAGTTCGAGTAGTCATATAAGAGTAGTCACTCTGTTAGTGAAGCTACACGTATAGACCATGGTGTCGGGGGTTGCCCTTC